>JAUMHD010030192.1:0-25386 GCA_032359135.1 Ulvella scutata | reverse complement strand
AGCAGCCAACACTCTACACCACAGAGCATCCACCATCCAAGAGCCCACCAATGGCCCTCCAAACAGACCCCCAGCACGGGCCACCAAATCCACACCAACTCATCCGAAAGGATCTACACTCACAAACCACCATATGAACTTCAAACAATACTACCGGGCACCGTATGATGCTAAGCATCGGGGGAAGTGGCGCGACCTGGCATAGCAGAGCACAAAGAATCACAGACAGCAAGCATAGCGCAGAGCCTCGACCAATCATCCAAACAACCGCCAAGAACAACTCAAAACCAATACTACGGGGCACCGAAAGGGGGTTAGTGGCGCGGCCTAGTGCAGAAAGGCAAGAGAAGCTCCGGAAGCGCCAGATGACGGCTAGGAACGAGAACAGCGCAGACAAAGCCGCGAGATCCTGCCAAAGTCCAAGACTCCACACGAAAATGTGTGTGTGTGTGTGCGTGTGTGTGCGTGTGTGTGTGTGTGTGTGTGTGTGTGTGTGTGTGTGTGTGTGTGTGTGTGTGTGTGTGTGCCCGGCAGGCAGGCAGTGGGGAGGCGGCAGGCACGCACTCTTGGACACAGGGGCAGCGGCCCACATGGAGGCGTGTAGGCGCATGCAGTCCTGCACCGCATCCTGCCTGTCCTCCTCCGTGGCTAGCAGGGGCGAGAACGTGGTCTGCATGAAAGTGCCGGTCTCACACCGTGACAGCGTGAAGTGCCACAGTGCCCCCTGTGCATGCCGCAGGCGGTCCGGAAGGACGATGTCCGCGATCGGCAAGCGATGGCTGAAGGGTGACGTGCATGCGTTGTGCTCCGCCTCCTGCATGCACAAGCAAAAGCTAGCCAGGCGGACGCATGCAGGGTCTGAAAAGTCATGCGCGGATGGTGTGGGCAGCGGTGCTGGCACTGCACAGCTCCTGGAGCCGGTCTGTGTGCCAGCACCACACGACCGCATAGGTTGCTGGCCGCGTTGCAGTGCTTGCGTGTGCACGCACACAGGCCCTCCTGTCCGCGCCACCAGCGCCACCCACGCCTCCAGCGGAGGTCGGCAGGGTTGCTTCATCATTTTGTAAAATCAGTTGAAATTTTACAGGTTGAATGCATGGGCGCACCTCGAGGACGCCCGTCGATGAGAGAGTGGCCATGAGTGGCTCACGGACATCATGCACGGCGAAGAAGTCCTGCTGGCTGCGACACACCAGCACCACATACAGCGGGCTCTCCTGCTTGGGGTGGTGCACGTACACGAAGTGGAAGCAGTGAGGGGAGCTCTTGGGCAGGCAGAAAGGCACCCAGGCCTGCTGGCCGGACAGCTGCGTGCGGTATGAGCTGTTGCTGATGACGAAGTTCAGCAGCAGGAGGATGTCCCAGGCGTGCGGGCGGTGCTGCATGGGCAGCTGCGGGTGGCAGCACATCGCCACCAGCTGGTGGCCACACGCGATGACCCCCACCACGCCCTCACAGTCCACCACTGCCTGCACACACCAGCCTGCCTCTGTGGCCCCACTCCAGGCACATGCCGCATGGCACAGTGCTGGCTGCTTCTGCAGTGCACGTGATCTGAGGTTGAATGCTGCAACAGCTCACCACAAGACGCGATACTGATGGAAGCAAACTATGTAGCACAGGCGCACAGCGGCAGGCAGGCGCGCCTGCAGGCCTGTGCAGGCAGCAGGCAGCGCGCACCTGCCGCAGTGAGGCCTCTGCGGCGCCGCGCAGGATGGGCCGCAGCCGTAGCGTCTCCACAGCCTGCAGCAGAAAGTCCATGCTGCTGGTTAGCCGCGTCAAGAGGCCATCAAAAGATGCCTCTGTGCCTGACAGCGCTGTGGTGGTGTCCAGCGTGGGGTTGTCCACCAGCACACGCTCATACTTGCCGGAAGTCCACACCAGCAGCTGCAGCTGCAGCAGCTCAAGGTGCACCTGCAGCACCGAGTCCGGCAAGTGCACCATGCACGAGCAAGCAGTGATCATGGCGACGTTGCTCAGTGCTGTGCCGCACGCTGCGGCACCGTTGGGTCCTGAGGGTGCGTACGGCTGGTGGGTGAGCGACGCGCTGCGGGGGGCGCGGGGGGAGCCAGGTTTCAGTCGCCGTGCGCGCAGCGCCAGCGTTAGGTCCCCTGCCCTGAAGATGTGCGGCATCTCCCCTGCACACCACGGACTCCTGAGCAGCATGCCATGCACACATGTCTATACTTGTCATGCACTGCACGGCTGCATACCGCCGACCTTTGCTGAGGCATGCGAGCCTGCAACCCCATGCACAGCCACGGTGCGGCAGTCAGGACTTACACGGCAACATGGTCGGGCTGCCGCAGCGGTCCATGCACAATACTTGCGTGCACGAGGGGGCTTGAAACATGAGCTCATGCAAGGTGCCACAAAGGAGTGCGGAGCCGCACCCAGTGCGTCATGTGCGAGTGATGACAGGCCGAAGATGAGTGCTGACACTGCAGCTGCATCGTTGGGTTGGCCATGCCATGTGTAGATGGGGCGCCCTGCGTTGCTGATGATGAAGTAGTGACGGCTGTTGGAGCGCAGCCATGCAGTGATATCGCTGTCCGGGGCGCCCAGGGCCCCGCTGCTGCCTGCATGCAGACGGCGCCTCATTTACACACATACGATACCATACAGCTGCATGGCATGTGGCACCACCACAGCCACTGCAGCTGCAGAGGGGCAGGCCCGCCGGCCACCGCCACCCTGCACACCACATCACCACAAGCAGTGCACGCACTCACAAGCATCAACCTGACACCATGTGAGCAGAAGGCATGGGCAGCTTAAGGCACCCCCAAGCTCGCAGCGTACCTGGCGCAGCTGCCATCATGGCTCCAGGTGCTGCTGCACGAGTTTGTGACGTAGGGGTGACGTGGGGTGCGCCGGTAGCTACAGGGGGCATCAGAGGCAAAAAGTCAGAAGAGGTGCGCTCACTTGCAGATGCCTGCATACATGCCACATGATCAGCAACCATTCAAGAATACATCCACTGGCGCTTCAACGTGGTCTGCTGGTGACAGGGAGATGCCACTTCAGGACCAGTGTTTTCGCACTGATTCTTGAGACGCACTGTCATCTCCATGCATATGCTGCATAGGGCATAGAAAGCTGACTTACATCGACAGAATGTTTCTCCTGGCACAGGCAGGTGTACGTCGTCAATCATGAACACGCTTGGCTCAGGAGCTCGTACAGGTACGGACACTGGGAGCCTGACAGGACGATCCCCAGCTTCTCTATTCGACCCTGTAGCCCAAACGGTTTCCTCAGCAGCTACAGAACCGATCGCAGTGGCTCCAGGCAAAACTGGTGGCCAGTCACTGCCCGCTGCCTCGCTTGCTTCATTTGGTGATGATGGGGCAAGCACAGAGGTCACAGTAGTGGCTAAGCTAGGCTCCACTGCAGTCTTGCCAGCTTCAGGACCAGCTGCAGCTGCCGGAGGCTGTTCAGTGGCCACGTCTGCATCATCACCCATCTGCAGACCACCAAACAATCCACCATCGTTCTCCTCTGCTATCGCGTCTTGCAAGGTGCCAGACAAGTGTCTTACAGGGCTTGTCAGCGGAGCATTAGCGTCTGAGCTGGGAGATGCGGGGTCCTGCAGGCTCAGGTTGCCTACACTCTTTGGTAGATTTGCAGAGCTGCTGGTCCCAGGCGTCACCTGCGGCCCGGCGCTCACCACAGCATCTGGTTGTAGAGTCCTGACATCAGTTGAATCTTCTTCAGATGCTTGCTCTCGCTCCTGGGGCGGGCCCCACGGCTGTGAAGCATCATGGTGCAGGTCCAGCACTGGCTCCTGGGAAGCCACTGCGAACGGATCAGATGTCTGGGCAATACTATCGTCTGTTAAACTAACTAATGACGCATCAGCAGATAAATGCGCCCTCGCAGGGGCAGGTTCCGCTTTGGACTGGCCACTGTTCCACCAGAGGTGTAGCTCACCTGCCAGTGGCGATATGCTACCCATGGGAACTGTATCTCCTTCGAGTGGATCAATTTGTGCATCATCTCCCGTTGGGGAGGGTTCTGAAGCAGGCGTGGACACAGCAGGTGCTTCTGAATTCATCCGTGTTGATTCAGCTTCTGCGGGAAACACTTGCGCAGCATCAGGCGGCGCATCTGCGTCCTTCATAAACCCTCTAGAGCCTATAACATCATGATCACTGACCTGGTAAGTGTGGAGGCGCTCTCCATCCGATGCCCCATTCTTAGCACCATGTGGCATCGAGTTATCACAGCTGTTACTAGTCACCGACACAGAACCATGCGAGCGAGCATCAAAGAATTGTTCTTGGTCAACATTTGACCCATCCATGCGCGCTGATGCTGTGCACCGATCAGCTTTCACAACGAAGTGGACACCTCTGTCGGGAGCACCACTCAGTCTCTGGGCAAAGCAAACAAGTATGCCGAGAGCTCCAAGCCCCTGTTACATGCACGTAAACAATTGTATGATGTGCTCTCTTATTGTGCTGCATAACGCATTGCACTGGTACCAGCAAAATGCTGATCAGGAACACATGTCAACACAACAGCCACAGTGCGTTGAAACGGCAATCATTGTTGACAAGCAGCCAATGCAGAGCCGTGTACAAGTTGTTCCAACATGACCGAGTACCATGGTATACCACGCTGTACAACTGCATGGCCAGGTGCCATGCATCACCCATGCACTAATCACAATGATGCCATCATGAGGTGCATCCGTCACGGCAACAAGTAGCGCTCACCGTATTATGCAGTTGGTGCGGTCTGGCGCTTCACCCTCCAAAAAATGTTGCTTCAGAGCGTTACAACACAGCACTCCTAAGCAAATAACACAATACACAGGAAAGCAGTCACAGCTGCGGTAATGGATGCAGACACGACGTTCACTTGGTTGTTTGTGAGGATATGAGTGCCGCTAATCTTGTGTACCCCTGGCTCGGGGTAGTTCACTACTTTGTCCCTCTCTGTGCTGTAGCCGCTGAATTGTAGCGTTGCCCCCAGCAAACTGTCAACCAACGATCCGAACAAGCCACCAAACATTCCCACAAAAATTATCTTCCAGGCACCAACCACGTCCTGCACAGCAGCCACAGTCCCTTTATCCGCTACTCCGCTGCAGGAGGAGCGACAGCCTGGCCCCAGTGCTACATGCAACAGCTCAAGACCCTTTGCACGCCCTCATTTGCTCAGAGGCAAAGAGCTTCATGCTGCCATATACATTTTACTGATGTCACTGTAACATGCATAATGATGAGAAACGGTGTTGTGCATGCTGTGCTATGTTCTGAAAAAAACGCGACGCTATGAGAAAAGGAGCAAAACAGAGACATCGAGCACTGCCCAGCAAGCAGATCCAAGGGGGCTGCATCGGCCGAGCACATCCCTACTTGCCTGTGATAAGTCCAGAACCCTGAATTGAACACATTCCATAAACAGCAGATATGCGAGTGTGGGGCATTTTCAGTAGCAACTCTACAAAAATCCAAATCACAAAGCAAGAAACCAATCATTCAACTCCCCTCGCATCCCGGCCTCTAAAATTACACACAGCCCAAGCAGCATACCCGCAAACTTGGACTTAGAAGGGGCAATACTGCTGGAAACGCCATTCAGGAGCTTGTAGGGCGAGGAGCACCTGTGTCCCTGGGATGCCGACCACAGCAAACGCGAAGCCCACCAGCCCCATCAGCAAGCCCCCTGCAGCTGAGAATACCAGGCCAAGCGCACTCACAGCACCATTGGTACCCCGCCGAACCGGCCGGCCTGAGGTTACCAGCCGGGGGGGCGCAGGGCTCAGCACCCCCACCTCTGAGGCCCACGTGTCCCCACAACAGCAGGCATAGTATCCCAGCGTAGCGCCCTGGAAAGCTGTGGAGAGGCTTGTCGCTCCAACCGAAACTCTGCATATTTTTGGATCAGTGACTGCTCTGGCAGCGTGCATCACGGTGCGCCTGAGTGGGCAGCTGCGGCAGGCGTAATGCTTGTGCACCGGTGCTGGAAAAGATACTATCACTATGACTCAGTCTGGAATGTTCTCAGAACCAGGTGGAGGAGCAGACCCGCCCAGGAAGGGGGCTTGCACGAAGCCTGTGTGGAACCCATATGCCAGCGCAATGAGGGATGGAACAAGTCCGTTGCATGCCACCTGCTTCCAGTCTCGTTGACCTCCTTCCTTAAACTCAGCATCTATTCTACGCTTCATCGACGCAGAAACACGAGTCAGAAGAGACGAGGAGATGAAGAAGGCGAGGAGCACAGTCCCGATGGCGTAGTTGGAAACGATGGTGCTGAAGCCTACGAACAGTGCCATCATCGCACCTGCAGCACGAAAACACAGCTGTGCTGCGGATATGGAAGGTCTGCAGCAGTTCTGCAAGACCCAGCACAAGCACCTGGGAACCGGCCGGTAACATGTGGTGAACTAGATCACCATCCGCAGGGCAGAGCAGCATGTAAAATACTCTTGACGGAATGCTGCATTGCTACTTCTGAAGATGACGGCACTGATGCAGTCATACATGGTAAGCAGTAGGTGTTGTGGACTCACATGTGCAGACACAATTGACTGTCACGTCACGCCTTGAATCGTTTACGGCAATGGGACGAGTACCTGTGAGGTCCAGAGATTTCTTAGCATATCCTCCGAATGCAATAGCAACAGTGATCGCTGCTGCCGTGGCGCTCTTCACAGCCAAGGAGGAGTCTTGTGTAAGCAACAAACGAGCACATGCCAGCAGAACGAACCCAAGAATAAACACTCTTCGTACCACTGCTCCAAGCATCATGAGCACCTGAAAGCCCACGATCCCAGATCCGTGAGAGAAATAGAGCTGCACAAGAACACACTGACAGTAAACACTGACGGTAAACACACACCTGAGGTGTTACTCTAGAGCTTGGTAAATTAGACGTTTTCTCCAGCGCACTTTCAGCACTGTCTGCTGCTGCGCTGGCGCTCTTGAGGGCGCGTTCAATCTCGTCATTACCAGAAGCGTTTTCATCTTCTTTCAAGTCCGGTTCAGCATTAGCCCCAGCTTGAGATGTAGAGTATATTCTGTTCCTCGCTTGTGGCATTGGTGGACCTGCCTGTCGAAACGGGGCCGCAGGGTACACAAGAATATGTTGCTGGCAACGATACATTATCAAGCACCGTCAGCGCTGTTACACACGACAGTTTGCTGCCCACTCAGTGAGCATCTAGTTGACCTGCGACAGCTCGAACAGGATTGTCTCCTGCTGCATGCTGCATGCGCAAGCAGTTCGCTATTGAGCGTTGTAGCGCGCTGCCGTTTTGTACTGCATCCAAGTCCAAGCGAAGTAATGTGCCATAGGTTCCCACAAAGTCTCCTATATCGTACACACATCTGTTGCCGCTCTGTCCGCGCGAATTCCACATGTGCATGTGTACAGCGTGGATAGATTGACCATGGTATGCCATTGAACTACCACGGACTAGCAACAACAGGCTGGAAATTGCCAACATTTCCTCTGCATGTCATTTAAAAAATTTATGTTGGCAGTGCATGTAGAGTTCGCGCTTGAAGACTCGCCAAGCAAGTTTTGGTCTGCTTTGCATCAATATCGACCAATTTTCCCGATTTTCACCTCTCCCACAATGACGAGGCAGACAGTGACTGCAAGCAAACGCAAGTCATTGAACGCACGATGCATTCAATGAGTTGTTATATTTGCTTGGCAAGGCTGTTCATCCTAATGGTACGTATTGCCTGACATTTGTGGTAACGTCGTCCACCTTTCGTGATCTTATCGTTCCGTCGTCTGTACAAGTGCTTACGTTGTGTTGACCAAGCTTCAAAAGAACTTTATCGATGATTGTTTCTCGTAGTATTTTGGGGACATCGGGCTGTCATGCTCAGGCAAAGACCCCTTCGTCATCAGCTCTGTGCGGCCGTGCACATTCACGCCCCCAGACTTCAGTCCATGCGACAGAAAGGGGCATGACCCGAAGGTATGGCTGCATTAATGCTTCATATGCCCCTTTCGTGTCCGCACCCTAGACCAACCAACCACAGTGGGTTGTGGGTGATCAATCCGACGACACATATCACATCCCTGTTTGCCTTCACTGAGCACGCTACTTGGCCGTGTGGCTCTCATTTGCTCGTTATTATGCTAAACCAATGCGTAGTTTCAACAGAACGCGCGTCATATGACCGGTTGTTTTGCTCGATGTTATCACATCCTGCTGACGTGTTTCTGTTCCCCACCGCAAGAACCCGACTGATCCAGTAGCCTTTGTGCGGTGCAGGCAGCTGGCAGGTTCGCTGTTGGCCATAAGTCCACTTGTGGTAGCTGGTGCTGCACAAGCCAGAGATGCAGAAGCAGCGAAGGCAGCGTGTGTTCCCTTCACGACAAAAAAACGAAAGCAGGGGACCAACACTTGCAACAAAAAACGTGTTTGGCGATTCTCCTCTGCAAACGACCGACCGCCAGTACTGTTTGCCTTGTGTGTGACTGCTTCAGATTTGCCTACTTATGCGTGCCGCTGAGGGGGGGGGGGGCGCTGGCATCCTGAAAAGAGATCCTCACCTCCAAAGGCAGCAAGTTGCTCCAGTGGCGTTGCCAAGCAAGCTGCTCCAGCTGAAACCCAAGCTTCATCATTTGCAGGGCGGAGGAGCGCAGGCGAAAGCTACGAGAGGCAGCAGACATGTCCGCAAACACTGGAGAGGACCAGCAGGCCTTCAGTGACAGCGATTACATGGTGGGCGAGGATGCAAGAACCCCGAATGTGCACTCCCGCCAGGGAGATGGAGCAAGGTCTCAAACTAATGTCTGAGGAGCTTCGTGCCACGATGTGACGCACATGGCAAGCCCCGTCACTCAAGTCCATGAGTGTATCAGTCGCGCATGGAGCGGAGGTTCATCACTGTGAAGCATGTGTTCAAGGAGTTAATGCTGTCGGCTGCTTTGTGGTAGAACATGTCCACATGGAGAGGGTCGGAAACCAAGGTCTGTTGAGGAGGTGTGTCAGTGGACAAGTAGTTCTGTAAACGACACCAAAGTCTGCACTCAAGGTTCAGAGAGCCATGAAGGGAACAGAACCAGTGCAGGATACAGCGGCAGTAGACGCCATTCCTGCCAATGGTTGCACAACAGAAGATGGCAGGGCCAATGTATGGTAGGCAGTCTTGAATACGATGTTGCGTGGCAGCAGGTAGGAGCTGTCTGAAGATGCAGCTACAGCTCAACCCTAATGACGCTAGCATCGCTGTTTGCTGCCTTGCATGCAACTGTTGACCGACTCCCAGCGGTCTTGGCCTGTGTATGTGTCATGCATGGGTATCTTGAGTTACCAACTTGACCTATGGTGGGCAAGCACTTAGAGGTCAACATGTTGTTCTGAGTCCCCAGACTCGATTTATGCAATTCTAGCGACCACGTCAGTGAGGCACAATGCTGAGTCACTGATACGTCACCAGCAGCGAGAGAAGCAAAAATCGTTTCTTTCAATCTACATGACCAGCATCTTGGATCACCCCAAATCGTGGTCGCAAGGCCGAGCGCCATGCGACCGGGTCACGTTGAACAGCATCTTATGTGTGGGCCAGCGATGTGTTGACAGCAATGTTGAAAGAGATGTCCAGGGCTGTCACCGAGTGAGTGAGGGCGCCACACGAGATGAAGTCGCAGCCACTCTGGGCTATGGCACCTACAGTGCTTAGCGTCACGTTGCCTGAAGCCTCCGTCTCACACCGCCCTCCTATCATCTCCACTGCCTCGACTAGCATGCTAGTATCCACGCCACCTGTACGCAAGGTGTGATTTTCTGTGGTGCTCGCCGATCATGCAGTGGTGTCTGCCTGTACCACATGCACGGCACCACCGTGCTGATGCATGCACGACTCGACCGAACAGTGGTGCACAACACCCAGAGGAACAGAGCAGCAAAATGGTGCAGCCAGCTTTCTGAACGAAGACAACGCGTTGGGCCCGGCATGGGGCAGCTGCGAGACAGCTTGCACACTACATGTGAGGCTGAGGAGCGTGCGGTGCACCTGGACAAGCCTCGTCCTTCTTTGCCATGTTATCTAGCATGATACGTGTCACGAGCTTCTCCTCATCACGTGAAACACACGCTACTGCCTGCGCCACCTGCAGTGGTGCGAGTGCGTGAGTGGCCACTGTGACCGGCCATGGCACATCTGGCAGCGCCAACACCACAACAGTTGCCACAAACTTAGCCCTTTGTTGCAGAACTGGCACAGAGATACGAGGCGAGGGGGGCGGATAGCAGGCGCGGGCCTCGCACCTCCTCCAGGGTGCGCGTTTCCACTTCGATGGGGATCTTGGTGGCCGACTGCCTGACAAACGCGCACGCCTGCTCCACTGCCTGGCGGAGGCCCCCAGCAGCAGCGATGTGATTGTCTTTGATCATGATCATGTCAAATAGCCCCATCCTATGGTTGCAACCGCCCCCGATGAGCACCGCCCACTTGTCCAGGAGCCTCAGCCCGGGCACAGTCTTGCGTGTTTCCAGGACTTTCGCCTTGGTTCCAGCACACTCTGTTACCATTTTGTTCGTTGCTGTGGCTATTCCACTCATTCTCTGCACACAATGGCACGAACCTCAGAGGGGTGGCCTCAGAGCACCCGCAGGGTGACCAGCGCGCAGCTGCACATCTATCCCTCACCATGCACAACGTCCTCTGGGTGACACGAGCTGCACCACAGAAGCTGCTTCGGAGCCATGCATAGCTCCGAGCTGCAGTGGTGGGCAGTACCTGCAAGAAGTTGAGCGCCACGCGTTCTGCCCTCAGCACCGCCCGCGCATTGCCCCTGACGGCCCCAAACTCCTCCCCTACTGTCACTGCCGCGCCGTCCGGCTTGCTCCAGGCGATTTGAATTCCTGGATCGCATGCATGGAACACCGCATCAGCGACTGCAAGCCCGGCAAGCACGCCATCGGCCTTTGCCAGAAACGTGGCCGCTGCAGTGGCCTCCTCCGGAATTCTGCATGTGGTGCAGCTCTCTTGCATCTGGGAACAAGGACCTTGTGAATAACCGTGAGATGGTTTTACTGCAGATCAGAGCTGTTTGCGCAATCCCCTCAATGCCCTTTTCAAGGAACGGGACTGCAGGTGTGAAGCCCCCCGAAGCCACACGGCCTGCACTATCCGTGGCTTCTTCCGCAATGCCACTGAATCGATGATGCTCAAGCTGTTGTGCTTTGGATAATTAGCTGACTATTCAGGCGTGGCTTGAAGGGTTCCAGCATGGTGCATGAAGAGTGCAGGGGCGCACGTGGCGAGGCAAGTTGCATCTCCAATGCCCGCATCATCTTCCAGAAGGGCAGCTGCTATCACCTGCACCGTCAGACACAGACTCAGATGTGTTGGTACATTGCAGCTCCTCTGCCTCCAGGCATGCCATACGCCCTACATCTCCACACAGCGGATGCATTACACACTGAAGGCAACCGCTTGCTCGAAAAAGCACAGCGAATGTGTCAGAATCCCCACAGAGTATTTACTGTACTGCAAAAACTGGCTCGGTAGGGCGAGGTAGCCATTGGTAGCAGTCACTGAAGCACCTTTCGCAACCAGCAAGCGAACACTGCAATATCAATACAGGCAGGTGGCTGGGGCAGAGAAATCGTGCCAGTCCTCTGAGAGAGGGACGAATACTGTAGTGTAGATTGAGGTGTTCGGACACAGTGCGTGGAGCGCCAGCAGGCATGTATCGGCGGCAGCACCTGTTGCACATCATACGTCCTGTGGTGCGGCAGCTCCACCACGCAGTGAGGCCTGCACAGAAGCCCTCCAGCTCTCAGCACTGGTGCACTGGTGTGTCAAGTAGCTGCTTGGGAATGTGCGACCGCGGTGTGCCATTCAGGTTCGAAGCGAGGACATGCAGCTGGCTGCTGCGCAAAGCCAGTGCAGTACTCTGGTACTGGACGGCATCTCAGAGAACCACTGCAGTCGGAACGCTCATATGAACGCCCATTCTCCATCATATCCATGTGTCTAGTGATTGCTGTAGTCAATAGAGTGCCTCGTGCTTGTGCACGTGTGTGTCTCCCAACGAGCGATAGTGTGCAGGGATCTCTGCCAGTTGCCGCGGCCTCGTTGACACAAAATAGCCCCTGCGCAGGAGCCTGACGAGACCAGGGATGCATAATTGTCAGAGTAGCTGCCCTTTTACGGGTGAGGCTGACCTACCAAGCCGGCAGGCAGACAGAGGGGCGCACTTGTGCTTGCATTGCTCTCTGAATGAGTACATCTCCATCCTGAGAGCTCGAGCATCAACTTGGTTATAGATACGCTTCCCACGACTGTTCTGAAGGTTTTCAGTAGGAAGTTTGCCTCGTGATTTGTTCAAAACCTGATACAAACGTGCGGGCTGCCACTAAACTCTAGTGAGCATAGTCTGGCACAACACAAGCACATGCAAAAGCACGCAATGGCCATAAGTGAACCTCCAGATGTATGGGAAAGGCCCTCCGCCGAACTATACATAATTGCGCCAGACCTCCCAGTCCCTGTAGCCATCAACTGCACCAATTCGTACGAATTCTTGACGTATGCAACGCCCACAGCCCCATAAACGAGTGCAAGGAGATCCATGTGCATGCAAGCTGAAGGGAAACCTACGTATCTACGTGCAGGCCGGATCCTCAAGTTACAAGTGACGATTCAGATTCGAGCAGGTTGGTGCACGCTGATATCTTCGTTTCCCGTCCAGGGCTGATGCGCGATAGAATCAGTAGACATAATATCGGTACTGGTGTGAGTAAAATATATTAGGCTGGCCTACGACTACAGAGAAAGAAGGCACTGTTGACTCGGTCACAGGTTCGCACCAACAACCTGCTCTACTGATGTTTGACGACGAACAGGGTCTCTAGAGACCCAATCCCTTCTCATGCCCATGTTTTTGTTCTTATCTGCTTGCATGCACAGTAAAGGTGAACTCGGCGTCATGATGCAGGGGCCAGCTTTGACACCATGCTGTACGAGGTGATGATCGGTGCAGTTTCGAAAGGGGTGAACAAGCCAACTCTTCTGTTCCTGAATATCGCTATCCTCTGTCTGTGGTGCACGCTCGCAGCTCTACTCTACTTCTCAGCATCCAGCACCGACAGCTCAGTGTCATGGCTGGCACCTCATGCAGCCATCATGCTTGGACTATGCTCTATGCTGGCGCTGCTGATAAACTGGTTCATCTTGAATACCGGTGTCGTGTCCAGTGGCGAACAGAAGAAGGAGATGGAGGACATGTGTGAGCCCAGTGAAGGCCAACAAGTGACACAGATAGGAGATGACCTTCCTCCTGACCTTCGAGAGCAGCTACAGAACTTGCCACTGCATTCTAATCTAGATCTTAGTATTGCCGGGGCGACAGATTTTGACACCGGCGGCCTGGCGATACAGCCCTTGAGCAGCACACCGCTTAACACCGACCCCTTGAAAAACAAGTTAGTTTAGACGTCATAGCAATCTGTTGATGTTGCAAGGTGATTCACTGTACTTCTGTGTCCAGTAATTTACTTATGCAAGGTGCTAACGCTTCAATCTTGAACGTGGCCCTCAGGCAGTGATCCTGCTGACAGCTGCTGGACAATTCTCTCCACCAGTACTGTAAGGTTCAGCGTTGAGTGAGCTTAAAATGGGGAAATATTTGTCATGCTTGTGTGCATGGCTTCTGGCATCTTTCCAGTAGTTGAGGCTAGCGTGAGATGGCTGTTTTTTGTGTGTTGCTTGAAGGCGGCTGTTGCGCCAGCGCCTTTCGCCAGCAGGTGTCATCTGGAGGTGTAGTTCTTCTACTTGAATGTTGGTTGTACAACAACTGCACCATCAGGGGAATCCCTGTTGAGTTGGGACGTTTTTCTTTAACCGGTGGTCTTGCATGTATCATGGACATGTGCGTAAAAAAGACTGGCCTGCATCACATGGACGTGCTGCGAATCAGAACGTTGTGGAAGGCACGGGGGCATACACAGTCCATGACCACACGAGCGCCAGGGCGCTGTTACGGGCGGACGTGACACTGCTGCCCAGCAGTGAGCCTCGGATCTCGAATCATGGGTCCGTGCCGTCAACCAAAGTACACTTCATCTACCGGCATCGCCTGAAAGAAGTCTGTGAACTGGGTTCCTTGCGGAGCTTTCCAACATGAGGCGGCGCTGGAGCTCTTGGGACGTGCAGCAGCAGCGCAGGTCCCTCAGAGACAGAAAGGGTGCTGGATGGCACTGGTATTGGGGCTGGCAGCAGGGCTGCTGGCTTGTCAACTTGGCATGCACAACAGCTGTGTGGACAGCAAGTGCGCTGCCGAAGGGCATCCCAACGGAGGTGTGCATGACTGCAGGGTGGTGGCACAGTGTTGGGGCAACAGTCATACGAATGGTGGAGGCATAAAACGTCTCGTTGCGATCACCCGCCAAAAAAATCACGCCATACCCAACAAGGGCTTCGGCCCTGATGGGGTGGGACAACAAGGACTCAGGCAGCGCGCTGGTCTCCAAAAAGACTCGACCCTCGCACCTCAAGGGCTGTCCAGGGGCTGCAAGCAACCGACCATGAGAATGTCACCCAGACAGAATTTGTGCTGAGGATACGATGTGCACCTCACGACGAAGAATGGGGACGTTAAAACAGGCAGTACAATGGCCAAAGGTAAACAACAATAAGACGTGGGGGACAGACAGAAAGCTAGGGACTCCGTGAGAGGATCAGCACGCTAGTGGGTGATGCTGATATATCTAATAGCAAGTAGCGCAATCACAAGTATGTGCGATTCAGCAAGGTATCGTGTATTGCCAGAATCGGGTTCAATGCTTTTCCAAGCGCTGAGGACTTGGGGACCACGTGCGGCTCCGAAGCGCCGCATGCAGTGATGTGCCAACCGCAGCGAGTGCTGAAGTTGTGGTTGGTTGTTGCTGGCTCCGGCGGGAGCCTGGACACCCATTGGTCCATGATGTCCATTTTCTGCACAGCTGCAACAACCAAACTTGAGCACAGGAGGAGGTGCATCATGATAGGCTGTTGACTAGCATTTGCTTGCACCAACGTCGTTTCCCATGGCATCCAGGAGAGGGGGCTCCCGCCGGAACCACAACCAACCACTTCGCCATTTGCACAGAGTACAGCCCAATGAGGGATGGGCCGGCAGGATCCTGCCAGGCGCCTCTTGTTCTGTTGAAAAGAAAAGAAAACTAATCGAGGACGTCCTCGATTAGTTTTTCTGGTACCATGCCATACACGGGACGACCTTCGGCCTCAGCGCACCGGTACCCAGAGGAGCGGAAGTTCGCCGCGATAGTAACATTACATTCGAGCAACACGAAACCAGGGGGGCAGAAACAAATGAAGAGAAATTGAGAAGATGTAAAAATTACAAGTTATTCAAGGCACAAAATAACTGTGTACCTTGAATAACTTGTAAAATTTTCCCCACAGGTCCCGCGGGATCCCGGGATCCAGGGTTCGAATCCCTGCCCGGCCATATACCTCTCGTGTTTTATTTGGGCTTCTGAGGCCGGTGCGTGATTCACGCAGCGTGAAGGGTTTCAAGTGATCTCGCCTTCCGTACAAATGTTCCGCCCTTGTGGCGCTGAGGCCAGCCGAAGCTCGAAACGAGCATGGCGTCGTCCACGCAGGATCGATAGGACTGGACAATGGAAGCAGAGGAAGGAAAGCATCAAAACTGCAAAGAGCAACAAGCACGCGGACCGATTGGCGAGGCCAAGGAGACAACAAACAAGAACAGCGAAAAGAAGTGCAGGGGGACAACTACTACCCCCACACAAGCCCGATCCACGCCTCAACCCACTGCGATACCGCAAAAGATCTCTGCACCCAGCAAGTCGGAGATCTCCCGCGAGGGCGTGAAAGCTCCAGGGATCCAGCTGGAACCACTACTGGCTGCCTGCAGACCCGCCGCAGCTGTGATCATGCGGGCCATGTACCCACAGAACCAAACATACAGCTGGCCGAACACGTTCGTAAAACAGGTGTCGCGGTGGCGGCCTGGGCGTGTGAATGCTGAGCTGGTGGCCTCAGTGATGAACTGCATGGCCCCGGGGCTGAAGCGGCCAAGAGTTTCAAACCAAGTGGGCCGGACAACTTTGTGCCCAAGGCACTGGTGGCCAGTGAAGGAGTTGCGCTGTTTGGACGAGTCGCGAATGGCAGCCGCATGACCAGGGGTGCGTCGTGGCCATAGGAGGGGGCCTGAGGGTGGATGAAGGACACATCCACCAGAACACATCCCGGCCCAGGGCGCAAGTGACAATGGAAGTCCCAGCGGGCCAGCGAGCGGTTCAGTGTGTGGGAGCCCAGGCATGAGTAGCGCCCCTCGCGGCTGGAACCTTGCAACACCCAAGCGGCCGAAGAACTTCGCGCAGACCTTTGCGCAGAACACCAGCAGCCTGGTCATGCCTGCTTTACACTAGGCCACTGAGCATGTTGCAGCCTAGTGCCGTGAGCCCGAAGGAATTTTGTATTTAATTATTGTTGATGCCGACCAATGCTGACTGACGGCGGTTCCTTCCTCTCCAACGAAATCACTACGCGTTCAACAATTAACTAAGGGCCAAGTTTGCATCGAAAACTGCAGTTACAACAAGTACGACTGTGCGGATGCCTGTGAGCACGCAGTCCTGAATCGTTCCCACAGTTGACACTTCTTGCCAGAGCTGTTGGCGCCAAGGGGTTTGCAACAAGTGTAGCTCTGTTGTCTTTCATTAGCTAGCTCTTTCCGCTTAAAATTCGATGTAATCAGCTTGAGCAGGTTTCAAGTAATTACATCGGGAAAACCTGAAAGTCAGGGAAACCTCGTCACGCGTGTTGACGCGCTGGCTGTGAACCCCACGTGCTGCCACCCTTGCCTGCATGGACAACCACAAAAGTGGTGTGCCTATGGAACTTACAGGTAATTCGGGCCCTAAGGGGCACATGGCAGGCAGGCAGTTCAGCAGACCCCCTACAAACGCAGAGGCAGGTACATGACCTAATCACTACCAGCACACTCGAAGTCCCCGAAAGTCATGGCATCCAAGGGGTCAGTGGCCCCGGAGGCCCCATCCCATGAACCACAGAGATCACTGTCGTCGCTGTCATCTACTTGGGGTGGGTTGGGAGCCGGATCAGGACGGGGGCGCAGTAGACCGGGTGTGCATTCCACAGATGGCTGGCTGGTTGAGGCGGGAGCTGCTTGAGTCGCTGTTGCAATCTGGGGCAACAGTTTTACGATGGCGTTGATGTGGGTGAGACACGATCCGGAATGTAGGATGGCTATCATTGATCCACTCTGCGAGTGTGTCCATGTCTGCCTTGGCTCTTGCTCGCCAGTTGCGCGGGGTGACACATAAGGTGGTTCCTGCAGCCTGCACCCAGCACCACAGACGCACAGGAGGGCGGAGCATGCGAATCGCAGACGAAAACGCAGCGGTTTCAAAGTTGCAATTATGAATTTCCAAGGTGCCGTTACGTACAGCTGCGACATTGACGGCTCGTGGTGGTTGGGTGGGGGGGATCATGAGTGCAAGTACGTATTCGACAAGTAACCACTTGCATCGATTGTGAGCAGATATTGTAATTAAGCAGCGGCCTGGTCGACTGTAGCGGGAGTATGTCATGATCAGTACTATAGATCTTGAGAAAAAGTGACATATATATACATATATATATATATCACTGTATATGGTCAGATGATGTTGACCTATGTTTACCTCTTTCTTTGGCACGGGCAGTAGGATCCGATACCGGCACTGAATCACCATTGGCAAGGACCACGTCAACGCATCTTCAGGAACCACTGGCAGGATGTTAACGTTAACGGGTATAGATCTCGAGATACAATGTTCAACAGGGCGTTGCATCATCTAGCAGTATCAACCGAGCAAGAAGCGCTTCTTGTGCTAGCACAACAAAACTCTTCGCGCTTCGGCTACTGGACGACTGGGAGCGTGCACGTGGTATCTTGGATGTGTCTTGGATGTATACCCACCTGGATTCAGGATTCAAACGGTGTATACATATCACGGTGATACATCTACACATCGCCCATGCACTGCCCACCTGCACGCGAACACAGCCTACGCACAGTGGCAGAGTAGATGTACAGGGTTTTAATCGGTTGCCGGCGTTCATGATTTGGGGTGATGGTGTTGTTAGGTGCGAGGCCTACAGTAGCATCTGGTTAATCCGGACCCCTCTGACCTCATGAAAATAGTCCGGATTAAAGAGAAGTCCGGATTAACCGTCTCGGCTTACATGTATGGTGGCGGTTTGACCTCGCGGAAGAAGTCCGGACTAAAGCGAAGTCCAGATTAACCAGGTCCGGATTAACCAGATGCTACTGTACATACATGCTATATTAATTATATATATCGTTCGAACCACCAAGAACGAAGGCTCCTCCGCAACACCCCATCTCGAAACACCTTCCATGACTGGGGCCCTCATGCATTAAGTTGTGTGATATCGTGTGTGCACATCGTAGTGCCTGATGTTCGGAGCGCATGTGAACGCCAGTTGTGATGATTCAACTGCCAGCGTGATGATTCAACTGCCAGCGTGATGATTCACCTGCAAGCATTCAACAGTAATCGGAGGAATTGGCACGCTTCTCCAGAAATAACTGACCAGTGCTCGCCGCTGTTTCCTTGTACTCTAATGCTGCGTTGCGCGTCAGGCCAACGTGCTTGACCTGGCGACCGGTCCCAAATCACAGTTAGGTTTCGACAGTGTTGTCTCTCGTGTGTGCCCACAATAGAACCACCAACCACAGTGCCGCCATTGCTACACCTTCTCTGAACAGTGCTGCTCTTCGCCGTGCACACCAAATAAGCTACTGGCTCAATCACAGACGGTTCCAGAACACAGCTCCAAGTAGTTGTTCTGGCTAGGTGGGTGAGCTTCTCTTCGGAACAACAGGGGAAACACGTTTCCGTGCATGGTGTGCGTATACTGGTTTTGCAACCTCACGGAGCCTGTCCGCTGGCCGCTGTTGCTGCAGATAACTGCAGTCACAGCCGCACTGCCGCCTGCAGTGTCCCGCGACCCCGTGACGCTTCCAATAATTGCTTGTATATGAATACATGCTCTGAGCGCTCAACATAGGACTAGTTTAGCTCGGGCTCGAATTCGCCAGCATGGATCGAGCTGGATTGTTGTGAGGGACGTGCGGCAATACCCACACCTCTGGCAAGGCGCTCCACGTCGTAATTTTGGTACACTTGTTGCTGTGACTACTTCACGCCTGGCTGGAGCTGTCTGGCATGCATACGGCCTTTGTCGTTACGTAGCGCCTTTGTCGTAGCGCCTTTGTCGTGTACCCTGCGTTCAACGTGTTCCCTTGACCTGAGAAAAGAAGATTTGAGCACATATGGGAGAGTGTGGGTGGATTCTACAGGCTGTATCGTGCTGGCACCAATGGCGCAGTACAGATTCTGCTTGTGGCAAGAACTAGTACTCCTGATCCCGCCCAGATTCACAGGGCAAGCCCTTATGCTAATTAAGACTCTCGTGGTTGAAGCCTTCGGATTTCGCGCGTCACTGTGAACATCGTGATGCCACCTGTGTGCATGCTCTGTGATGTCAGTGTAATGAAATCTATAAACAGCTGTGAATTGCGGCTCTATAATCATGTTTTTAAATCTTGAGCTGGAGCTGTGCTAGACCAGTGCTATGGATGGTGGGATCCATCCCTTTGTCTTGTGTGCAAGGCTCTGTGTGAAGCCCGTCACGAGCAAAGCATTTGAGCAGCCACTTTATGCTTACAGGCGCTGATGACCTGCCAGTTCCGCCGGAGCTGAGGAGGGGGCTGTCAGTGGTGTAGATGGCACCCTAAACAGTGTTGATAGGTGGCACAGGCAACAGCATGGTCGTCCAAGCAGTTCCAGACGAAGACTACGTCCCGATACGCAGCGTGCAGGAGCTCGAGAGGGTGCTGCAGACCGGCTCCGAAGAGCCTCTGTATCTGCAGCTGGGAGCGCAGCAAGTGTTCGAAATGCTGAATGGCATGCCGCTGGAGCGCGACACCACGGCTGACATCAAGTGCGGTGACGTCACCATCAAAATCTCACAGAGCGAGGAAATTGAGTTGGGCACCCACCTCACTTTCCGGGGCTGCAAAGTGATCGTCGACTCGATGGATCCATTGGCAAGTGTTGTTGCGTACGACACGAGCACGGTGTTCGGCCCCTGTGAGGTGTGGCCCCTCCCGCCTTGCTTGGTGTGCGTAATCACATTGTTATCTGTTGCGCCCCGTCGCCTAGGGTACCAGTTTAACTGGCCCCCTCGCAGGGGGGCGGGAGGGGGAGGGGCCTGCCTGGTCGCTGGGGGGAACAGGACACTGGGCCCCGCTGCCGCGCAGACCCACCCAATCTGCTCTGGGTACTACTGGTTGCGCTGTGTGGCTGCGCATGCAGGCAGTTGATGTACCTGCAAACCTTCAAAAAAAATTTGCAATGAAGCTGTGAAGGACCCAGGGGGCTGGTTCAGAAGACGCTAAGTTCTGCTTGTGGTGTTGTTGGCACCTGATCTCTGGTGGCGGAATGCATGAGCCGGCATCGGCATGGTGGCCGGTGCTGTTGCCGCAGGCTCACCCCTGCCAGCCGAGCAGCAGCAGTTGCCAAGAACCGCAACTCTCACAGCACGATGTGGCGGCTGTGCAGGATGCAGCCGAGGACAGTGATAATCCGTTCGCGCTGCTCACCGACCGAGAGTTTAACACAGAGTTCACGCAGCAGGCTGGAGAATCGAAGGTGATGTGGGATCACTCCAACTTCACATGCGCCTCAGAGAATGGAGGTGAACAGGAACCGGCGGCTGGCACTGCAGACGGTTTCCTAGACAAGGTCAAGAGCCAATGGCCATACGTAGCATTGGCAGGGGGTACGTCTGCACACCTGCCGTGCTGCCTTTTCTGCATGCCCAACATGCTCGGTCACCGCACGTAATCGTCAGCTGCAAGACATTGGAAACCGTTGCCTGGTCCACACTTCCCAGTTCATATTGCTATGAACCATGCGGCACTGCCATGCCGCGATTCGGCACGTTGGAGGGCGGCGGGGCGGGGCAGGGCAGGCAGCTCCGTGTCGCAGGTGCCTGTGTGCATTGGGAGAGGGCAGTGGTTGTGCAGGGGTGCTGCTGCTGCTGATTGTGGCGCTGGCCATCGTGATGCTGCGCCGCAGCCGCTTGCGGCCGCAGAAGGTGCAGGCGCAACGGGAGAGTGACGCGGAGCCTGCCACAGGGCCCAAGGCACCGCCTGATGCCAGCGTCGCCATCCCACGCCACAGGTGCCTCTCTGTGCTGCTGCTGCGTCCATGCGTGCAGTCTTTGCTGAATGCCAGCCACGACCATTTGCTGTGATGCTCTGTGTCTGATCCTGCATGCCTGACTATGATTGATCCCCCTTGGGGGGAGTTGCCGACAGACACAAGATGCAGCTCAAGCGGAGCAGACGTTGCACACTCTCAGCTCGTTCCTCCTTCTTCGTGTGTGTCTCTTGACCATGCACAGTAAGTAGGAATGGTATGAATCGATGCCATGATGTAGTTGTTGTGCGGGTCGCTGGCAAGCTCACCACCAGGTGTGCGGCTGAGGCCACGCTGCCCAGCATGGCACAGAAAACACATCCAGCTCTCCATGCACGCGCAAGGAGGCGAAGAAGGAATCAGAGCTCGGTTGTTCATGCTGTCGTATGTGTTGGGTTTTTTGCAGCTGTTGGTGATGGCAGGCCACGGGCACAGATGCACAGACACACATGGGCGCGTGCAGCAGAGGGGAGCGTCTGAGCAGAGCCACCTTGGTGTGCAGGTGGTCGGAAACGCCAAGCCAAGGTAACACACCAGCGTCGCAGCGGGGCTCCATGCCCCGAGCATCCGCTTCACAGATGTTGTTCGTGGAAGACAGCGGCACCAGGTGCGCCGCAGGCCTGTGTGAGCCACGTTCACCACCACCAGAGCGCCACACTGTTGTTGATTGCATCCACTGTGCCGAAAGCCACCCCCCAGACCACGCTCGTGTAGCTTCCGCTGTCGTGTTTGTGATGAGACTGCAGGCGTTGTGCTGCAGGGCTGTGCGGAGCGGCAGCGTCAACCCGGTGTCTCCCGGTCTTAGTGAGGGCCCGCCAGCCACTCCTGGCACGCCACAGGGCACCAGCATTAGCAGCTTTAACAGCGACCTTCCCATAGCCATCCAGAACACAATGGCGCAGGTCAAGCGGGACCTGCCAGACGTGCCGCTGGACATCCTTCAGCACATCGGCTCTGGCGGCTATGGGAACGTGTACCGCGGCAGCTGGAAGGGCCTGGAGGTCGCCATCAAGACCATCGTGTTCCAGGACCGCCACGAGGATGGCACTGCGGAGCGAGTGATCAAGGAGGCCGCCATCGCCTGCAACATGTCCAACGAGCACGTCGTGAACACCTTTGCGCACGAGCTCAAGCGCATGCCTGTGCAAGTGCCTGGGGAGCTGGTGGACTACAAGCTGTACATCATCCAGGTGCCGCCCCCTGTGGCCCCCTGTGGCCCCCTGCTGCTGCACCGCACGCAGTGCTCCCTGTTGCATGCATGGCCCACCCCTGCAGCCACCTGCGTCTGCTGTTGAGCCTTCTGAACGCGCGCGCCAGCACAGCCACTTGAGCCGGTGTACGGGTCGTGCAAGAACCATGCATGATCAGCCCCATAAACCCCGCGGCACGGGCTGTGGAGCCGCCCACTTAGCAGCCGGCTGCCGTGCAGGAGTTCTGTGTGGGGGGCAGCCTGGCAAAGCTGCTGACAGGGGAACACCTCATGACCGCCACGGGGGGTGTGCAAGTGCACCGCGTGCTGACTGTGCTGCGCCACGTGGCTAGCGGCATGGCGTATATGCACAAACTGCGCATGGTGCACGGCGACCTCAACCCCTCCAACATCTTCCTGCAGCTGACCGACAACAAGTACGTGCAAACTCCTCGGCGCAGGAAGCGGGGGTGGAAGCCCCTCACGAGGGAGGCCGCGCGAGGCCTGGATGATGGCAACTGTGTGGTCAAGCTGGGAGACTTCGGGCTCACTGTGCAGCTGCAGCATGGCTGCACGCACGTGTCCAACATCACACATGGTGCGCCTGCCCACATGCATTCGTGCAGTGCACACGTTGATGAAACCGGGGCTCTGCAGTCGTGTGTTGCCCGCCTGCGCCTCGCTCGGGTCTGTGGTGGATGTTTGTCTGCACTGAAGTGCTGTGCCTGCTTTGTGCTGTTGGGGCCACAGTGTGCTCGGTCGTTGGGGCAGTCCCTCTGCAGCAGCCTGATGTGATGCGTGGGGCTGTGTTGTAGCTGGATGATGCCATGCGCTCGTCTGCAGGAACACCCTTCTACTCTGCACCTGAGCTGGCGACGCAAGGCCGGTTGCAGTGTGAGTCTGATGTGTACTCCTTCGGGGTGCGCTGCCCCATCCCCCTGTCTCTTAGATTTGGCAGCCAGAATTGCAGGAAGATAACAGGAAAGAAACACAGCAGGAAAGAAACACCTGTTGCCTTCGCTGTTCGTACTACTGCATTCCTGTGGCGCCCTCAGCGCTGAGGTATTGGCAATGCATGGGTGGCTCATGGCGCAGCCGGTTCTTGCATGCCCTGCCATCGCCCTTCAGGCAGGCAGCTGGGCGCAGCAGTAGCGCACGCCTGCCTGACTTGTGGCGCCCTGCAGGTGCTGATGTGGGAGATGTACCACAACGACACACCGTACGACATGAAAGACGACAGCTACATTCCCAACCCACAGTTTGGCCGCTTCTCCCTGAGCACGCCGCTGAACTATGCACTGCTTGTGATGTCGTGCCTTTCTGCACAGCCTGAGGACCGACCGAGCTTCGTGCAAGTGATCGAATTCCTCGCCGCTATCTGCCTGGAGCTGGCATCAGGCTACTACACCAACATGGTTGGCTCCACAGAGGTGCTGCCCCCCCCCCCCCGCCTTGCTCGTTTCCGCTGCTGCGCACTTGTCCTCTGCGTTGCCACCTCCAGTCTGCATGCTTGCACGCTGCTGCTGCGTGTCTTCTGTCGACTTCTGGAGGGTTTGGGGGCTGCGCACACCCCTGTGCAGCTGCATCATAGCTGGCTTGTGGCAGGCAGCACTGCACCAGGTGGCTCCACCGGCTGTGCAAACGTGTGTTTGGCGGTTGTGTTTGCATGAGTATTGCAGGCTCTGAGGCATGTGCATGTGCAGCCCGCATCAGCGATCGCACAGAACCCTATCACTGAGATGATGGACTACGTGCCCCAGCACCTGCTGCAGGCCCGCAGCAAGGCCAGCACCTCCAGCACAAAGTCGCTGCAGCACAAGATGATGTCTCAAGGGTCATCAGAGCAACCGCAGGGCAAGGTCTGGAACCCTCGCACACCGGCACAGCAAGGCGCCTGCAGCCACTCTTGGCACTCCAGGAGTGTTGGAATTTCTGATGGTCGAGCCTCAGAGAGGTCTACAAAGGGGTCGCCCAGGCCTGCAGGAGAGCGTGCCGAAGTGTAGAGCTCCTTGTGAATGGTTGAGGATGTGCGTGCGTGCTTGCATCTTTACTGTGAACAGCAGCAGCAGCCCAGCACGCCAGAGCGGTTGGAGACGAGGCCCGGCAAGGATGCTGCTACTATGAGAGGTGTTTTGGTAGTTATTTTCTTCGTATTGTTGCCAAATAATTTCAGCGCTTGCAGATTCTGGTTCAGTATGACATGGGTGGGGAAGGCCATGCAGCAAGCACATGCGCAATGCACAGGGAGTGCCACCTGAGGCACAGGGTGGCGTGTGTGCCGACTCGAATGACGCGCAGGCTTCCATGGGCCCTGCTGGCACCAGTCGGCCGCAGGGAAGCCTGAGCTGATGTGGGTGGGGCGCCACCATGCGCATGTGTAGCGTTGCTTGCTGGCAGTGAGCTGTTGCTGCTGCCTTTGCTACAGGGCCTTGTAGCTCAACATCAGTGTCTGCCACATCAGCAGACAGACATAATGCTTCGCTTGACGTGTACTCTGCAAAGGTGGGGCCTGCTGGTTCCTTAGGTCTGAACTAGCTTGCTCTTGTTTATTTCATGACTGTGACGGAGGTCCGGTGGTGCATGGGGGACACCTCTCGACCTATCCTAAATAGCATTGCACTGCACCTGCGAGGTCTGGTGTTGCAAGGCGGTATGTTGGTGGATGGCGAAGATGATAGCTCCTGTGTGCCATTAGAATGAAAGCATTTTTGCTGACATGACAAGTTAACAACTGGGTTTCAGCATGCGACTGAATCACTTGCCTAAGGTGCACTTCCAGCGGAGGTCTTCAGCATTACACGCTTTCATGAAAATGTGTTCCTGTTTGAGGCATGAGCTCCTGGAGCAGATGACTGCCGGCCCTTGCACACTGTGTGTGTGTGTGTGTGTGTGTGTGTGTGTGTGTGTGTGTGTGTGTGTGTGTGTGTGTGTGTGTGTGTGT
>JAUMHD010030181.1:0-25389 GCA_032359135.1 Ulvella scutata | reverse complement strand
GGGGTGGGGGGGGGGGCTCAAGCAACACGCCAATCCCGAGGGGAATGGGGCTCAGTACTCCGAAGAGCGGGAGAGGAGGGGCAGATGCAGCTACCTAGAGTGCACCCCCAGCCAAAAAGCCAGCAGAACAATCAAGAACAGCAGCAGCCAGGGGAGGGGAGGGGGAGGGGCAGAGGCAGGAGCAAGCGCGCACGCAAGAGAGGGCACCGAGAGGCAGGGGACGACACAGAAACACACACGAAGAAGGGACAGGAGACCCAAGAAAGGGCGGGGAGAGGGGGGAAGCGGCAGGGCAAGCACCAGGCACAGGACGACGCGAAGGTGCTACCGCCTAAGCGGCGAAGGGCTACCGCGGAAGGGTGCGAGGGAGAAGGCCCGGTAGTAGGCACCAACGAGCACGGAAGTATCGTGAGCATTGATCACCAGTGTTGCTTAGTTACATAGAACAATTCTCAATATTTGGGGATATTTTTGGGGGTGTGCCCTAACAAATTAAGCGACACTGGTGATCAATGATCGTGAGTAAGGTCACCCAGCTGTAATGACCAGCAGAGGGGCACGCAAGCAAGCGGGGGGGGGGGAAGAAAGTTGGCGGGGATAACTAAGAACCGAAGCAGAGACTGCAAAACAGTCAGCGAGGTATCTGAGCAAGGTGAGAGAGCCAGGATTACTGTCGCGGTTTGGCTAGGAGTGCTGGGAAAGACTTTGGTGATGGTGCTGTTGTGCCTTTCGAGTGCAGTGGTGGACTTTTTGTGTTAGTTGCTTTTGGCTATTTGGGTGTGTTTCTCAGGGATATAGCTAAGGAATCGGGGAAAACTAATTATGTCAGCGAAATACTTCATGCATTCATTTTGGGGGGTGTTGTATGTAACAATTCTGGTTTTTCTGGGGTAACCGTGACAGAAGTTTATTAATTTGGCTGACAGTGGCTGACAAGTTGTCAATAACGATACCCCTGGTGTTTCTGCGTTGTGGTAACCATTCCATGGTTACTGGTTGCGATGCTGGTGTTGTGGGCTGGTTTCAGGCGCTCTACGGTGGTGCACCTTCAGTGCTCGTGAGCCACGCCTCTGTCGAAGTAATAAAGAACACACATAGCTTTGCGTGTAGCAGACTGGTCTACATGAATCATGCCAGTGCTTTTTCAGCCTCGTGTGCCTCGACCGGGCAGCTCGACGCTCCGTCAATGGCCGGGGCTGGGGCATAGTTCATGTAGGTAGAAGTAACAGGCCCGACATCCAGACATCCACATCCATCCATATCTCATTGGAAACTTGACACCGCAACGTATTCAGAGATGGAGCACCCTGGTTGACAGAAAACTCTCGTCAAAGCATTCTCATATTACCGCACCCCCGCAGGTGCGCACCATACCAATTTTCATGCGCACGGCCTGAGGCAAATCTCTCATGACAGGTGCAGGGTACATGGTAACTCTACAGCTCTTCGTGTTGACGCACATCAATGAGCCTCTACACCGTTGCACTTTGTTGCACACGTTCGAGTGCTGCGCCACTCTCGATGTAATTTTCACATCCACGAGTCTCGGATCTGAGATATAGCTCATGATGAACAGTCATGTTTGACCCGTAGGATCAGGCCACACACGAGAAAAAAAAACTCGTATCCCAGCACCGACTCAGCCACGTACACCAGAACTGGTTTCTGAAAGCACCCTGATGCACTCCACACTGAGCTTCGAGTCCTCCAGGTCTTTCTGAGTGATGGTCAGCGTATGCGGTTCGTTGCCATCTGTGAATTCACACACAATGCCGCAAGCTGCCGTGTCTGCCCGGGCAAGCTTGCCGGTGCGCTCCCAGCCGCTGCTCCCAGTCACCTTGATCAGCACCTGCTGCAGCCCGGAGCGCAGGTGCTCGTACAGGTGAGGGAACATGGAAGCTTCCAATTGCACGGGACCGACCGATGCCCCAGCTAACCCAGGGGCGCCCACCTGGGGCTGCGTCGGCACTGGGGCAGCGGCTGACGCCGCCGCGGCAGCCGGCGCGGCCGCCGCCGCAGGGGCAGGGGGCTGGCGGGCTTGCTGGGGCAGGCCCGGCTGCGCCTGCTGTGACATGGCAGCAATGATTGTGGCAACATGGTGCGCGTTGCCTGTGCCGTCTTGCACTTGCTGCATGAGTTGCTGCAGCAGGGCGGGGTTGATGTTGCCTGCGCCACCGGCAGCTGCTATAGCTGCAGAGATCGCCTGCGAGGAGATTCCAGTGTTCAGCTGTTGCTGCATAAGGGCCTGGGGTACGCCCTGTGCCATGTTCTGCGACAGCTGCTGCCGCTGGCGCATCAGAGCGGCCGCTTGCGCCTGCATGAGCAAATGCCATGTCAAGGACAACGTAGCAGAAGATTGGTAGAAGTGGCCGGAAGCACTAACAGACACTGTGCGCAGTGCGCGTACACCAGGGGTATAGTTAAGTTAAGGAATGAGGAAAGACTAATTTTGTCAGCATAATAACTTAAAGTCAGCAATTACTTACATGCGCATGGAATCTGCGAGGGTAGCAGGAATCGATGAGACAATCCAGGGTTTCTATTGGTGCCGATTTATCGGCCTGGGCTGAAACAATTGGATCTTTTCAGCATGGGTCGCCCCTGAATATCATCGGATCATAATGAATGGTTCTGTGTACCACCCCCCCCCCCAATGAACATTTCGCCGAAATAATAAAAAAGATGCCTTAAAAGAAGTCTAATTTCCTTAAAAGCAAGAAAACCGGTGCTGCGTTCGGACCTGCCAGCTGTAGCCCATGTTGCTGAGAAGGTTCACGCGAGGCGCGAGGCCATATGGAAGCGCTTGCTGCTGCAGCCTGGCCGCTGCCGCATGCGCCGCAGCTGCAGCCACTGGGTCACCAGGTTTGCCGTCGGGAGCGGCAGGTGAGGGGTGAGGGGGCATGGCTGCGGCGACAGACCGTGGCGGGGTTGTGTCTGGGCGAGGTGCAGGGGCATCGGGAGCCGGCCCGGGTCGTGGGAGGGTGGCGGTGGTGCGGGTGCCTGTGACCGGCACCACCACGCGAGCGCTGGTCTCCTTGTTGTGCCAGTTCAGTGTCTCGAGATGATGTGTGCGGTTGAATTTTACCACCACCTGCAGCGAGAACAGTAGGCAGGTGGGGCTTTTCATTGCCGCAAGGCGCAGCGGGCACGCCACACGCATCTCAAACCTCCACATAAGCACCCGGCGCACATTCACCAGGCAGGGACAACGAGCGAGAGAGAGAGAGGACAGGCGTTGATAGCGGGTGATCTGCACGCATGCATGCCTCGCATGCATCTGGTCGGGGTCGAACCTTCTTGAAGTCACTATCGCACTTCTGCACACATGCCTTGAGCCACTCACCAGCGTCGGTGTGTACGATGAGCTCGAGGCCGTTCAGGGACCCCCCACGGTCACGCAGCTGCCGCAGAAGGTCCAGGGACAGTGTGGTGCAGTTCTCAGGGGGACGGCCGGTGTCCGCGGGCCCGCCATCGCGCATGTCGCTGCTGTTGTTGCCGTCTCCGCCATCCTCTTGTCCTGCGCCGCTGCTGCGGCCCCGCCCCTGCGGCGCCCCTGCATGCGCGCACAAACCTCTGGCGCTGCGTCCATGTGAAATGTGGCGCATGCCTCTGACTTTCAGAGCTTCAGCACTGAAGCTCTGGCGTTGAGCACCACATTGACTCGTGCACGGTCTGCCACGCATGAAATCTGGTTGCCTAAAACAGCGCGATCAAGCCAAACAGTGATGCGCTAACTCGTACTCGTAATCTTCCTAGCCCGACCGAGTTCTGGGGGCACATAGGGGTGCAAGTTGACGTGACTGTACTGTATCTAAGGTGCGGCAGGAGTGGAGTATAATTAAGAAGGTGGCAGGAAGCTCACGAGGGCGGATTCCATTGGTGGTGGGGACAGGAACAGGGGGCCCTGCGGTCGTCTTTGAACGTCGCCCACGTCCTTTCCCCCAAGCCTTCTCACGTTCACTTGGTTCCAGTTCATCGTGTATGCGCATGTTCGGCCTCCGCCGCCGCTGGCTCATGCGTCTGCCGCTCTCGTCAGTCTCCAGCCCCATGCCCTCTGGGTCATCTGGCGCGATGGCGCCATGCGTGTTGGACGGGGACGCCGGCAGCGACGCCATGAGCCCTGCAGACATCGCCGACCTGCTACCGCCAGGAGCTGACGAGCTGGGCTCTGCTATAATCCCGGTGTGAGCGATGCGGGTCGCGGCGGCACTTGGCCCCATGCCATGCTGCTCGCTAGCCCCACGCTCACCGCCTGCCCCTGGCGACGCCCCTGCCCCTGCTTGAGGCTTCACTAATGACATCAGAACCTGAAGCATGAGGTAGTTTTACGTTTTAAGATTAGGGGGCCAGCGGCTGGGCTTGCTTCCACGACTGCAGACCAGCAGCGGAGGCAGCAGTGAGCAGCTATTGTCATTGCCATTGGATTGTCACAACTCACTGGATAGTCTTGTTATATAAATCGACTGTAATGTTTTATAAACTGCATTGTCATGTTTTATAAACTGGATAGTCATCTTATATAAACTGGGCTTACTCAGCAAGGGGTATACAAATGCATAAGCTTTGGGGGGCAGAGAGGGGCAGTCCCCCCGTTCCCCTCCCCCCGGGCCCCCTCTCACAACAGCAAGTCTAGTGCGAACACCTCCGCGGCGTCCCGAAGCCGAGCCTCTTCCGACTCTCCGTCGCCACTGGCACCGCGTGCGCTACCAGGCTGCAAGGCTCCTAATCGACCGACAGCCTCCTGGTCTTCAGCGGGGCCTTGTCGCTGGATCACTGGAGGGGGGGTCACCGCAGGGGACGGGCTGAGCGTGCCAACAGCACGCATGCCCTCGCTTGCACCACCCCAGAGAGATGGCGTGCGGGTTCCAGCTGCTGCTGCTGCGGGGGCGGCGCCACCTGCGCCACTTGTATGCACAGCCGGGAAAGGTGCAGCCGCTTGCAGTGTTGCTGGGGCGGCTGCGGCATCTGTGGTGCCTGTTGCACGCTTTTCGACTGCCGCGAGACCCTCTAGATGAGGCATGTGTTGACTGCTTGAGCGCTCACGCATGACGCTCATGAGTTTTCGCTTTGTGGCATCTTTTAAAATGTCTGCACAGCGTCACCGGCAGTATCGGAAGCTGCTCGCATCCTTGCACTGACACACAGGACAACTACACAAAAGCAGATAGTCGGTCCAGATGTCTGGATGTGGTAGGAGACGTTTAAATGTGGTTTGAAACAATTGGTTGCGGTTGCATGCACACAGAGACCACACACCGAAGGCTTGGTCCGCAGTGAACTGTTCTTCGCTGTACAGCTGCGCGGCCACATCGCATGCATGCCACATGACCTCCTTCCATGACGCGTTCGCATCGTCTACTGATGCCCTCAGTAGCGCAGTTGTACCTTCGGTTGGTGGACGCGTGTGCCGTGGGGTTGTGGGGGGGAGGGCCTCAGGACCAGGTGCCTGTTGAGGCCTTGCTCCCTGCTGAAATCTCTCCGCAGGGCCTCCTGGGATGCTGGCAGCCCCTGAAGGCATCACAGACACTGCAGGGGCTTCATGAGCACCTGATGCAGCTGCACGTGCTGCGTTGGATTCATGGAGGCAGGCTAGCGCCACAGTGATGGGCACCGAGGCAGCCAGGGAGCCATTGTGGTAAGCCGATGTTGTGTCGACTGCAGATGAGATGGCAGGTGTTCGTACAGCTGCTTCAGAGGTAGGTTTCGGTGACTGAAGCTGGTTTTGGGTGTCCGGATGGGCCTGCTTGTGTGGGTGGTTCTCTGAGTCCTCGTGTGCTTCTTGTGCGCTTGCGGTGCCAGCAGCAGGTGCTGTGGTGTCTTCAGTTTTGACCTTGTGCTCAGGTGATGCAGATGGCGTGCCAGCAGCAGCAGCTAAGCCTGCTTCTCCAGGATTGGAGCGGCTACTGGGGCGCTCCACACTGAGCTCTCGTGAGGCTGCTCGCTTGCGATTCATCCTGTCCGTGGGATGCTGAATCTGCAGACCGCGGAAGAACGTGCAGGAGTTTGGTCAGCGTAGATTTGGAGAGTCATACATGGTGGTAGCATGCCAGTGTTTGTGCATAGTGAACAAGAAGAAACAGCCCACTATGGAAGATCCTGCTTGCACAATGAGGATCGTACTGCAGCTGTTTCCGATGCATCGTCCATAACATTCACAACCACTTGGCAGTTGGTCTTCTTAAGAGCAGTGCTGCGTTGAAGGCTGATGTATGCAGGCTACCTGTAGCAGCGTCACATGAGTGCCAGATGTAGCAATGAAGTGTTGACAAAACGCACAGCGAATTGATCAAATACATAAAATGCCGTCAGTACACATTGACGAGGTGACGCTGTGGACGCCACAGCTCAGTTGTGAAAGCATATTGTCTGGAAGTGTGATGTAAGCCACGTAGCACAAAGAACGTTCCGCAACACCGCATGAAATAGAGCATTCTAGAAGTATGCAGGCCAATGGTCGTTGGTACAGTAGCCGCCCGGCCGCTCGTAGTTGCAACACGCTCGGCGGGTTTGGTTCGGATAAGTAGTTCTTGGAGCAGCAGCAGACGCTCAAGGTATGGTGCTCCGTGGCCCTTTATAAAAGATACCTGAGCGAGAACATCATATCTGACCGGCTCCTTGCCGGTTTCAAGAGGACTGCATCCAAGCTGGTTCTGTACGTGTACGGCAAGAAAACACGAAATGAAAACACAACCAATATTCTACGGTAGCGACGATCTCATGAGCCTAAAAAAAGAAACAATGGAAAACAATACGAGCAACGAACATCAGCTACAATGCGCTGTTGAGCATGAAAAAGTGAAGGAGACCGCCGCATTCACCAGGCGTACATCGCCCTCTGCTGCTGCATATTCATGTACAAAAGAATTTGTACTGACCTATGATACGCAGAAAATCAAAAGTGGTACTGGACTGTTGCCTCTGGACAGTCGCGACGACCGCCGCATTCTCACTCTGAGGCTGCGAGCGCGATTACAACAGCAATCCCTGAAGCGAAGGACATCGTATACAGTCCACTTCACATGCAATACATATACTAATGTGGGCAGCTGCAAACGTGAAGGTTACTACCATGCTTGTGCGAGGCCATGACCCGTGGCCGCTAAGAGGGACAATAAGCGACCTACATCGGCCTTGAAAGCGAGCAGAGAGAGTGTGTATTTCTTCTTATCTAATTTCAAACCTGCCATCGGGTACTACAAGGTCACAAGCAGAACATAACGACTCATCACACAGCAAGACAAGTTCTGTGCACACGCTGGATCCTCCGTACAGGGCCGATGCCACAATCTCAGCCATTGGGACACCAAAAAGCACGTGTCAGAGGTGACTGCAGATCTCGTGCCGCAAGATAGCACTGACGCACCACTTGGGCTGTCACAGTGCTGTGAAGGTGAGTGCACGGTGGCTACGATCTCGGCTGATTCATTCAAGGACCAAGACTGCAGAAAATGGCAAGATGCTATTCCAACCAGGGCGTGTCATGGACGAGAGTGCAGCATCTCCATGCAGCTCTTTTGGAAGATGGAGTGCCGTAGGAAAACTTCGCACCCACTCTATCTAGTCTCTAATACTTCAACTACTGATGTCTGTGCCATTTCGCGAGGCGCAGTTACCTATCCCGAGCATGGACGCCCGACGAATAACATATCACTGCGCCATGCCAAAAACTGGATGCATACTACTACTCATGCTGACACGCGCCCAAGTCACGCCCATATTGGGCCTCTACTGGTGCACGTCCTCGTATGGAGCGTCGAGGAGGATACTTAACGCCGGTGTTGTCGGCTGCAGTGCATGCTGCCACGCCTTCAAACGCCATTTATACAACGCTCAGCTTTGAAAGGTACGTGTGATCAACATATCAGATGACATCGCTTGCGCACCAGTACTGTGGCTGCGGCCAAGAAAGGGAGACGTACGTAAGGTCGGCTTGACAGCAGGAGCTGCACATCGACGCCGCGCGTGAAGTTTTCTTTCCTGGGTCAACAACATAATTCCACACAGGAAGTGGCGGGAAAATATGCGGTATGTGCAGGTAGAAGATGAACGTCCGCGTCCCTCATTTTCGACAAGACTGCAAGATTGCAAATGAATACCAAGATTGGGCATGTATGCAGCCTACTAGACACACACACAGAGTATGCCGCAGGACCGAACCAGCATACTTTGTCATTTTGACACGTCCGATCATTCTAAAATTTGCTCATTTCGCCTTCCCAGCATAGGTGTTAATGTGCGGTCGGGACAGCTGAAGGAAGCAAGTTAAGATACTCACCGCTTCCCCAGCATTTTATCAGGAATCCAGCCGTCACGACGGTCATCTCGGTGCATTATCAGGAAGCTTGTTCACCAAGGGTTGGTCTTCTGTTCGAGATCAGGACCTCTTGTGATCGCTGTTGGTGACGTGGCACGTGCGGTTCGGGGAGTGAACCTTCGCGGTACTACCTCGCGGCCGAAGCAAATCCTCTTGCTCTTTCCATGGCACCTCCTGACACGCATAGAATATTGTGTTGCATCATTGTCCTATGTTTCATTGCATGTACGCCTATATAGAAGCTGTCGGGTATGAGCGAAGAACACGTGCCCAAGGTGTGTCGATCCGCTCGGTGAGAACCGGAACCGTGTGTCTACACACATACACATGTATACGTCGAGTAAACATCACATTCGGACGTGTTCAGTGCGGCGGTGTTGTATGGAGAGCAGGCCTTTGACCCCATGTTATTCGCTGCTTCGAAGGTTCACAGAGAAGACAACTGAGAGTGATACATCCACAAACACAGCTGAGATTTCTTGTCTACAGGTCAATCTCGAGCCCCAAGCTGCACGTGGTAGTGCCAACTGTCCACGATGGAACTGATCTGTAGATACAGTCTCTAAGGGCTTGCAACAGACTTTTTACAATTCGAGATGGGTATGGATTAAAACTCGGCAGTTGCCATCGATTACAGTGAGCATGCATGCATACAGTGACCCTTGCAATTGTGTATCGGAAACGCAAGTGTGCAGCGAAGTAGTAACCAGCTCTGGCGTTGGGAGCTGTACGCCAACGGCCCTGTACATGTGCAGGCTAGAAAATTGTCTATCCTCGAGCTTGGACTGATGTACTCGGATATCGCGATATCTGCATTCCACTCCAGCGTAAGCGCACTACACATCGAGGACCTGTTCACGAATTCCTGCCTCAGAGTGATGTATGAAGGACTTGTGCAGCAAAGACAGTGCGACACAGGCGGAAACATCATACAGTTCCAAAACCTATTTTTATGTGTGAATTACTCCTTCAAGCACCACAGGACGACATGCAGCCGCAGCATCCGGTTCGGGGAGGGTTTGAGTTTCCCAACCACTGCGTCTGGAACACGAAGACAGACCGTCAAGTCTTGTAGTCAGATCTTCATCTCAATAGAGTGTCCTTGACAAGAGAGCTTCCAGTTCTTGAGGGCTACATGGGCTGATGCTGGAGTTATCCTTAGATGATCCTCGCACTGCACTGCCGTCACACTCAAAGCACAAGTTTGTTGCAACCGACTGCGTGTACTATCCCCAGTCTGCATGCCCTCAACACGATGACAGAGTGCTCTCCAGTGCAGCAACATGACTTTTGAAGGGCGAATAGCACGGCTGCGTTGCTTCGGATTTCGCACACTGGCTGTGATAAAAACCAGTAGTGCCCAGCAGTGCCACGTTGGCATACGACGCCGCCGCCATGCAGCGCGTACACGCACCATGTCCAACTGGCTTTCATGGTATGTTAGGCCGATAGCGATGTGCAAGTACTGCTTCATAATGCTTTCACTGCGTTGCCTCGTGGCTTTTCTGGATCACATACTGTCCAGCGTGGTTTGTTCGCATTCTCGAGCACTCGAGAATTGATGCGCCGAGTTCAGACATCCGGAGCGTACCACTCTAAGAACAAATTTCGGAGGTCATCGTAACGCAGAGAAAGGGTGCAGTCAAGATTGAAGCGAGTCTCGTCATTGGCCAAGACAAAAGCTCAAGGTGGCATTTGCAATTGCAGGTGCACAATACTGTACATCAACAGGGACACCCAACAGAGTCATCATTCCAGACACGTCTCTCAGGTGAAGCACCGTGACCGGCAATCTGGACCTTCTGTGCTGTGCATGCACAGGTTAATGGAGCTAATACGTGGACATTCTTCGGGATGGTGCCAGTCATGTGAAGTGATGGTTGTTTTGTGTCTCATTCTTCTGGTTGTTCTGTTCTTGCCTGTTTACTGCCTGTCCGGTTTATAAAGGGACCAAGATGAGCTATCCTGGCCGGCCTCTTCAAATTCAAGTCTACACAACGGGCAAATACACTTTCATGGCACAAGATCACTGTTATCACCTGCCAAACATGGGCCTTGGCGCTACATGAACACTAACACACATCACTACGAGCTCCTGACTATCATCTACAATGCTGCATGCTGAAGATCAGATACATGAACGTTGGCTACGACAAAATGTTGACATGTGGGTTGAAGTGGGACTTTTCCCATGCAATCGCCACTGGCTTCTCCCATTGCACCTCCGATGTGCGATCATTCTGGTAGAAGACATGGCCATCTTCAGTTGGAATAGGCTTCCAAGCCAGTGGCTCAGGTCGCTCCCATGTGCTCTCCCCAGTCTGCACCCAAAAATGTCCAAGTCCATTTCTGGCACATGCAGAACAGAAAACGCAAGCGCAAAATACAGTTCCAGACAAAAGACACAGATGCAAGTATCAAAGCCACATTTGCACTGAAATCCTTACCACAGCGTGGTACCAGAATGTACGGCCCTCAGGGTCTTGTACAGCCCTCCAGCCGTTTTCTTTTGGGTCCTCCCACGCAGCTTCTTTGGTGACAGTGTTGTGGTAGTAGCTGCCAGCATCGTATGTTAGCTCTTCCACCATCTCATGTGTTAGCTCAGCAGGTGCATCTGACATAGTGGCATCAGTAACATAGTTGTACCAATAAGGCCTGTGACACAAACCCTCGCGGTTAAGATCATTCTCTGCCAGGAAATATCGTTCGATGGCACGGTCATGCTAAGTACTCCAGTGCCATGATCAGAGGATGTTTGCAATTGACACCAAGTATCAACGTGGCTTTCTTCAGACTTCTTTCGGAAAGATCCCTGAAAATGCCAAGGCAAGCATGACCTGCTGAGCTGGGAGCGCACGCTTCATTCTCACCAGGGGCATGGAGAAGTTTCCACGACAGTGCAGTTGGTCGCTTCCACGTGGCCTGATGTGTGATGCTATTTGTGTAGACAGGGTGGCCATCCAACATTGACTTGATCCATCCACATGAAGGTGGAGTCATGAATTGGGACCGGCCTGTTGCTGTGTTATAGTAGAAGGGAACGGCATGGCTCTCGTGCATGTGCTTTGTCCATGTTCCTGGTGGATCCTGCAACCTCAGAGTAGTGGTTTCTAATGACTTTCAAAGGCTGCAGCAATCAGGCTGAAGCATCTGGACAGATCCCTGTGGCAAGTGTCCCAACTCTCGACATAACCCACAGCTGGCACGTGATTTTCAAAGGTTTCCAATAACAGGCCGCTGTTGATGTTCTAGACCACGGAAACCCACCTCGAAAGCGGCTGCGCCGTTTGTGTCCCATTTCTCAACTAGCTCTTGCAGCTTGGCATTTTTCTTCACCAAGGATCGGGCTGTGCGACCTGAACCATCTTCTGCGTCTGGATTGGCTCCATACTTCATCAGTAGCTCAGCCATGGGTGAATTTAGCTTTGAGAACGCGGCCGTGATCCCAGACAGCCCAGACGAAAGCTCAACCCTTGTTGTGTTTGCACCGTAGCTCAGCAAAATCTCTGCTGTGCGCAAGTCCGCACGAGTTACTGCAGTTATTCTCGCTGTCAGGAGAGCGCGCAGGCCAAGCCATCAGAAAGCCCTTCGAGAATTCGAACCGGTAAAACTTGCGCTTCCCGTGCAGCTTCACGAGAAAGAGTGACAACGCGCACCAGCTACCACCAATGGAAGTTTTCCTTTGCTGTCGGCATCGTTGGAAGGCGTCCCATGCCCGACTTGCTGAAGCACGGCGTTAAAATCTCCCTTGGCAACGGATGCCATAAGATCGTCAGCAGGGGCCGCTGCAGCAAATACTACCAAGGTAGTAAATAGAAGGAATGCAGTACATCGCTTTGCACCCATCGTGAAGTGGAGCGTGTCCAGACCACTTGAGGAACCCCTGCACTTGGAACTTTGGCTATCGCTGCTGATCGATAAGGGAGGATTTATTTAGGTAGTGATAGGATGCCATCGGTATTTATTGTCTACGATTTTCAGCCGTCGGTACGTCACTCAATGATCAGCCATTTTTCTGTGCATGCCAAAAGGTCACATGAATGCTATCGAACGGGTTTTTGAGCGTACCTGTGGCCACAATGACTGGCCTAGGCCGGCCTAGGCCAGCCATTGGTACGCTAAGGCCGGCTTGACCAGAGCCTGTCGATTCACACAGCTGCTGAGGGGCGCAAATCCCTGCTGCGGGTGGGTGGGTGCGTGGGAGAAGGAACTCCACAGATCAAAACTAACTGTGGCCCGTTCTGACAGAAACCATCTGTGTGAAGTCGAATAGCTGGGTCAGGCTATCTATACTGAACCAGTATGTTTCTGGTGAGCACCTGTGGCAAACATGTTTTCCTGTCAGAAAGCTCCATTTCAACTCTTGATAACACGGATACATGACACTAGCTTTTGCGCTGTTATAGTGAGCATGAATGCACTCAGCTTTCAACAAAGAAAAAGCTTCAAGTGACTGAGCGTGGCCCCCGTGGCTGTCGCGACACATCGGGGATCCCGGGGGCTACACCGTCAAAACCGCTATGCATAGGTCCCATGCATTGGTCTTGGGATTGACCTTCAACTCAGACGCGGGCCCATGAGCGTTAAAGTGCTTTTACCACGAGGTCCCGGGTTCGAATCCCGGTCCGGCCAGAGCCGCCTCTCGTCTTTTCTTCGAGCTTCTGAGCCGGGTGCGTAAAGGGTCTCTGGTGGTTCCCCTTTAACGAATTGCACGCATTCCAAGAAGCTCAAAACGAGTATGGCGTAGTCCCCGAATAATTTATTTGTTTATTTTATACAGGCCTCTACACCCCGGCGGGATTCCCGCTGAAATTGCAGCATTTTTCATAATACCGCAGGAAACAAAGCGAGTCTGCGGGAATCGCCGCCGAATCTGCCTGTACAAGGCTGGATACAACTAGACATGCATATTAGACATGCATATTCGAACGACGGGGGTTCCCGCTGGTTCTCTCATTGCGCAGCAGGTAACCTCGACTAAATATTCGGGCCCTGTAGAGGCCTGGTCTCATATCAACTCGCATCTTGAATGAAATATCAGTGACAGTGTGACGACCAAAACAATCACAAGGGTCCCGAAACCGCCGAGAACCCCCGCACCTTGGAGACTGCAATGAGATCTCTTGCACCACTTCTGGTAACCTGTTTTTGTCATTCAATGAGTGCCTGGCCTCGACCTACAACACCATCGCATATTCACACCACACATTCACTCCGTCAGGTCTCAGACGGCACATTTCGGACAACAAACGTGCGGGACACAGGCGCCGTTTCAGTGATCACAAGGGTCGCTCAATTTTCAGGTCGTGCACCTAAGAAAAAGCCACAAATATTCCAAACTGTTCTATCTAACGACGCGTCACTGGTGATCAATGGTGTCGGTGCCACCAGCTCCTGGAAAGATTCCATGTGTTCTGGTGGGTACCACAGCTGGTCATTACTATCGCAGTTTGGTTTAGAGTGCTGGGAAAGACTTTCGTGATGGTGCTGTTGTGCCATTCGAGTGAAGTGGTGGATACTTTCTGTTACTTGCTTCTGGCTATTTGGGTTCATACCTATTCAGTACCTTGCCGGTTTGTAAAGAATACCATAGCTGGCCGATTGACGGTGCCAGGCCTCGTGCCTGCTCCCCCGTTGGTGCAGGGCCATATATAATTTTCCTAGTGCTGCTGTGGCACCAAGGGAACACCACTGCAGGGGCCCCATTGTCAGTGTGCTGAAACATCTTCGTGGTCGCCGCAAGGTGTGCTTGTATAGAAGCCTCGATTTACTTACGGTACGGGTTACATATATTCATAGAATACATGCTCTTACAAACCGGAAAGGTAGTAAATAGTAATAGTAAATATTGGGGTAACACACCCCAAAATCAACACAACAAATTATTTCGCTGACATAATTAGTCTTCCCCATTCCTGAACTATATCCCTGTTGTGTACACAGCTTCTGTACCTTCCCGCCGTGTATTCTATTGGGTGTGTTACCTGTAACAATTCATGATTTTCCGGGGTGAGCACGACAGAAGTTAATTAACTTGGCTGAAAGTGGCTGACAAGTTGTCAACGGCTAGCTTGATTCCCTGTCATTGCTTCGGTAGTTGTTGCATGTCCTGTGTCGTTTGTGCGAGGTCGAGCTAAGTTGGCATGCGATGATTTGCTGGTACATGAGCTCCATCGAGACATTCTATGGAGTTATGCCTGTAACTTTACACAAGTTGTCAATAACGATACCCCTGGTACACAAGTTACACCGACAGGACGCAGGAGACAGTCCCAGTTCAACCAGGCTGTATGCACTCCAAGCCTGCAGCCAGGGGTTCAACAGCATAAGAACTTTGTGTGTAAAGTTACAGGCATAACTCCATAGAATGGCTCATGTACCAGAAAATCATCGCATGCCAACTTAGCTCGACCTCGCACAAACGACACAGGACATGCCACAACCGAAGCAACGACAGGGAATCAAGCTAGCCTCTCTACCCACATGGTGCACCAAGCCATGACACTTGAGTATAGGGACAGCATAAAAACAAACCAAACAAACCGGGAATCACGCCATACCCAAGAAGGGCTTCGGCCTCAGCACCCCCGAAGGGGTGGACAAGGACATACACCCCCGGGCCACACGGGACCACGAAGGCAACCACAAAGGCTGCAGAGAAGGCCGCATGATGTTACAGGCAAACACAGGGTCGTCAACAGGGACCGCATCGTCAGCAACAATAGCACCAACCAGCAGGATAATGTTGAACATAGCCTGTCTACTTCCACTGGACATCTGAGCTTAGGTGTCCAGTGGTTCAAGTAGACCAGCTATGTTCAACAGATAGCACATGGAATTATAATCTCCTTGCGCTTGCTGGAGGGCCTCCTGCACTCACTCTTCAAGCTGTGAGAGGGCACAGTCGATGGTTCCCCACCGATGGCTTGAAATAGCAATTTCAGAGCCACCTGAAATGTACTTCATCGCGTGTGTGAGCCTCTACAAATGAGAACGCCTGTGCTGTAGAGAATATCCCTGAGTGTGAAAGCATATGCTATGTGTTGCGAGTGCACTGATATGACGGGTCTGATGCTGGTGTGCTCAATCTCAGTTCATGCATCCATCCGTCTTGGCCGAAACAGGAGAGTTCATTGACTGAATGAATTCATCGACTGAATGATGCTGGCCCATGCAAAACCACGTCCCCACAATTGCAAGCGAGTGCACTCGCGACTGTCTGAGAGAAAAGAGTGATCTGACACATCTCCACAATGGCCGCAATTGGAAGTTGTGTATGTTCGGCTGCTCGTTGTGCTGCTGAAGTTTGCACTGAGTACCGACGCTTCAGCTTCTCTGCTACCAAAGGCTACCGAGTATGTTCTACAGCAAATGTATATCCCTAGGACGTTGTCCTGAGAAGGGATGCAGCGGAGCCACTCAACGGTCAATTCGTGCTGGTGTGAGCCGCTCCCTACTTTCTGGTTTCTGTTCATTCTGCTCTAGGTGCAGCGCAGGACTACCATGCACCGCTTATTGGTGCAGGTATATATTTACCTTCAGGGAGTTCTTGCGGACCATATCGCTGCAGAGTACGGGTATGGAGTCCTAATCTCAGCAAGTCTCCAGCGCTCAGGGTCCTGAATGCACCTCGTGCTGTCAGGGTCTGGGAAGGTGACATTCACGCCCCAGAATGCAGATTCGCAGTAGTTGTAGGCCAATTCAACTCTCTGGTGACTGATAGGTTGGAGAGCGGGGCACTGGCAGCCTTGAGAAAAGCCAGAGTCTCAGAGGACAACATAGATGTTGTACATGTACCCGGGAGCTTTGAGATACCAGTGGTTGCTAAGGCAATGGCGATGACTGGAAGCTACGATGGTGTCATATGCATTGGTGCAGTAGTACGAGGGGCGACCACACACTATGAAGAAGTTTGTGGTGCAGCTACTTCAGGTTGTGGACATGCAGCAGTTTCAACAGGTGTGAAGTATCCAGTTGTCTGCCTTTATCTGAGGACTTTGTTATCGGTTACTAGTGATGCGTTAACGTGGTGTGCTGTCAGGTCTGAAACCGCTTCGAACTGCTTCAGGCGTGCCGGTAATTTTTGGTGTCATCACAACAGAGACAATGGAGCAAGCACTGGATCGCGCGGGAGGTAAGGTCGGGAACAAGGGATTCGAAGCAGCCATGACTGCTATAGAAATGGCTTCTGTTATGACGAAACTGCGTGGAGAAGGGAAAGCTGCAACGCAGTCTGCGTTCTTGTGATTTACATACCTACAAGGAGCATCTGTGATAGCACCTACAGAAATTCTTGTATCTTGCAAAACTAGACACAGGAAATCAAATCAAGAGCAATGTATGCATGGTTGGTGTCCGGATGGCATCGTTGATGTGCTCCTCCGCGTGTGGCAGTATGCATCACCATGTGTATTCTTTGTGCCCACCAAAATATTTGTCACTGACAAAAGTCTCACGAAGTATGCCTAGTAGTGGGGTGTAATGGTTGGAGTTCTGGGCGAGAAGGTATGCAGCAATGAACTTGATCTGTATCGCTCACGGCGTTGCCTGGACACCCTCTGCAAGAACAGAACACCGACAAGCATCACCAGCCATACACCAACGCCCCCAATCACGTCATTTACGATTTCCTTGCTGTGAGCCCCTGCATCATCCACTGTGGCCCTTTCTACAGGTCTACTGACGGAGCCCACTTGCTGTTCTGTTGAGGCAAGCGGCGCATACAACCTTGTGACCTGCACATGCACAGTGCTCTTCATGATTCCGTACATCTGCTGAGCCGTTTCTGCCTTTCTGACACTGAGATGTTCCGTTCCAGCCTGTGGCACGTATCTTGTAAGAGCTGATGCTTGACCAGGCCAAACACACCGCTCATTTCAGAAGTCATCTCAAAAGCAGCATTCACTGGCTATCAGTATCACACAGCCACCTTCGTTTGCAGTCACTTTGCTATCAGAGTTTTGGTGATCTCTGATACTAGCTTTGTGTGTTGTGCAGCATACCACAGGTCTGGGATGATGCACTTCATGCCTGCGTGTGCCAGGAGCGACCACCTTGGACTCTCCCACTACTGAAATTCCAAAGTCTGAATCTTCATAATCACCATTGTCATCCAAACCCTTCAGCTGTTCTTCTTTATCCATGGCATGTTCATCGTCCGACAGCACCAGTCCATGAGCCAAAGATGCCTTGAGTTTGATGTCAGGTGCTGTCCCACTTCCCGATGGTCGTGACAGCCCCCCAATCTCATCTACACAGGTTTATCTGTCGTTGCAGCATGCATTATACCTCTATGCAGACTATTGCAGGTGACACCAGGGTAGCTATGCACATCTTGGCGGTTTATGGGTTTCAAGAAACACAGCAGCCCTGGTGATAACGTGATACTGGAGACAAGTATGGAACCCAATTTCATCTGTGTGTACGAATGCATATCGGTCTCTCACCTTCAATGATAAACATCCCGTCTTTTTTACCTGCCTTCAGTGATGCAGGGTCGGGCTCGTTTTCCGCATCTTTGTCTGATGCAGACCTAAGAGCTTCCTGCCTACGCATGAGCTCTGCTGCTGGAAGCGTTGGATAGCATAGCAGACATGCCTTCACACATCTAGCTGCCATGAAACCTACACCGCCCGCTTGTCCTCAAAGGTCAGTGCTTCAAGGTGTTAAAGTACTTACCAGGCTCATGCACTGTGGTACTTGAAGTTGTCCATACAAGGTCTATTAGGAGGTATCTGTGGTACCTGCATTGACGTTGCACGCCCCGGCCGAAGCCCAGTGATCGCACATTACTTGACCTGCCTCATTCACACATAGAGCACCTTCCTTGCCCTGCTGAACGTTCGCGATTCGATAGTACTCTTCCCTGAGTTCTGCAGCAGCCTGGAATACTTTACCACAGTGTTCCATCATCTCTGCTGCATCGCTGCCTGCGTTTGAGTGGCAATTCTTCTGATGATGTTCACAGAAAGCCTCATTCAAGGTGATGACAGTCTCCATCGCAACCAAGTCCCGCAGTCGCTCTCTGCCCACCTATGATGACGATTTCTGAGTGATGGAACGTCTTTGTGACTGTGCATCGATAGATCATTGCCTGTTTGCTTTGCGTGCTTTCGAACATCACAACAACCCCACGGTACTATGTGAGGTATTCAACTGCACTGGAGTGGCAGAACGCACTGATGGGCTCACGAGGGCATTTATAGATGGTGGCATAGGGAATAGGCCCCCTTCTGTTTTGCCTGTGGACACTTGGCACCTGAAAGGATTGAATTCGTAGTGCCAATGCTTATCAAAATCGTAACTGCCATCATGGGTCTTTATAGAAAACTTCAAGCCATAGTGGATGAGACGTGGAGGGGTGCTAGGTAGGTATCCAGGGTACAGCATGGAGACCCGGTCAATGGTGTGCCACATGTTGTGCTTGGCTGCTGCGAACGAATATCCATACATTTCACTGATCCAAGGTTTCATGCCAGCCTTGATGCTGTACACATCCCCAGATAGATGCCAGGCCTGTATGTACGTCTCCTGGCATGTCACTGCCATGGCGGCTGTGAGCATTTGAGACCACGTGAAGTGAGATCTTGGTAAACCTTGCACTGGTATACGATTCCAGCTACACATATATCCAGCTGACATACCTCGGGATCAAATCGAACATCTTCAGTTATGCTTAACCAATCGTTCATGTACTGCTTCATGTCGTCTCTGTGCACAATGAAGATTCCTCCGACTTGGTCTGAGCGCCTACCCTCTGGTTGACCTCCTGTGGTGTCGTTGCGAGGTGCCACATTGGGAATGTGACGAACTGCAAGGTCGTTTGTTGCCCCAATCAGGTATCCATAGAAAGCCGAAATGGGGTGTCCACGAACACAGTCGATTTCTAGCACACTTGATTCATTGTGGTGAAAACCAGTGCCTCCACAGATGAAAGGAAGCCTAAGCTGCATGTCAGAGTCCAAAAGGACCAGCCATTCTTCTTTGGGTGGGGCGTTTGTGAGGAAGTCTATGACAGCATATGGCTTGTTGTACGCACTATAGTGATCATTGTTGTGAGGGTTCACCGCCATGGACCTAGCGATGTAGGTTGGCCCAATCTCGAGCCATTCCTATAACATATGCTTGTCAATTTCTGCAAAGCAGGTTGCAAAGACGAATGGGGTTATAGTTCATCCACAGGAGTGCATATCTAAACATTTTGAGATGAGGCTGAACAAGTTCTTAACGCATATCCCCGCAATAAAGCAAGCATCCGAGACAAACCTTCGGAAGAGCAGCCTCCTGCGCCTCTGTGCAACACATCACCCTTGTAATGGGTCCTGGCTGACCACTCTTCTTGTGGCTATAGAACATTCCCATGCTCATCCACTGAAAGTACTGTGAGCAGTCGCCGAGAAACACTGTGTGCATGTTGCTAGGATGCCTGCCTTTCTCATGAGAAGCTGGCATCTCCAGATTTGGAGAGGAGCGTTCCTGCACACCCATCCCCAAAACAAGTGTAGCTTGCAGTCGACGACGAACTTCTGCCAAACAACACGCTAAAAAACAGCCGTATACAAGCAATGCTAGAAGTGCCGAGTGTTGTACACTAGGAACACGCTGCAGCTGTGGAAATGGCTGCGTGCAGGCATCGCTCTATGCGTACGAACAAAGCTCTGCTTTGAAAGCGAATGATTCCATTCGAATGTGGATACTGGAGTATACAACTTCTCAGATCCCTTTCCATCTGCGTCCTGTCGATGTATTTACTTGTCAGATCATCTGACTCAGATGCTTCTTTTTCCGATACAATCGAAATTCACTCATTGAATTGCCACAACATGCAACACTGTTTGTTTCCAGTCAGGAGCGTTTTTTTGTGTGTGCCTATATAGCATATCCCGATTCTGCGATTCTGCTTGCAATGTTCCTTGCGCATCCTCGCGGCATGTGACCGTGCTCAGGTTTCATTGAGCACGTACGCGTATACCTCTCAACTATCGCTGGCCAGAGAGGTCAATGCTTTCCTCTGGCAATTAGGCGTGAGTTGAGCTTCATGCTATCCTTCACTGTATCTCGAAGTATGCTTTGCAATGTTGTGGGAAGTGGTGTGGCGCACTGCAACCGTTAAACAGTCAGAACATCAGTACAACGTGGCTTGCATATGCTCCAACTAGCCTGGTGCTTCTCTGGTTTGAGTATTGACGCGTGGGAGCCTGCCACATTGTCCTCATGGTACATGCTGTTCGCAAAGCAGAGGTCAACATGCGGAGAGAACGGAGGGACAACGCGGCTCATCAAGTTATGGATAGCTGTATCGATGTTTTACACCATCATGAGCAGCGCCTCCGTTTCCTGGAGGCACGCCTCAACCCACCACGGCAACACAGAATCTTCAGCATGTACAGAAACTACAAAACAGTCAATTTGTACCAATCTCGCACAGCCATGCAGATGTGCACGCGGGCAAATGCAGGCAAACTCGCCAGCACCTTGCAAGATATCCAGGCAGATGAAACAGCCAGAGAAACGAGGGCAGCTCAACAGCAGGCAGAGCATGCAGCGTCATCAAAGACATTTCGGCCAATGAATAAAGCTGCTGCCAGAAGAAGAGCAAAAGACACAACTTCACAGCTGCGCAGTGAAGTTGCTGCCATTGCGCCAGCTGTATGTAGTCTTAGCTGTCTTGTCAATCTACCCATCCTTGACCTCAGCACAGTTCAGACATTTTGACAGGCTTGAGCTGCGCAGGCCATGCATATGTTGGGATGCAAGAGCACTACACGTCAAGAAAGGCGCACAAGGGCACGTAACCTGTCCGCGGCCATCCAGGGTGTCTGTGACAGAGCAGAGGAGAATGTCAGGGGTCCCGACGAGGAATTAGCAAACATCAACAGTGAAGTGACAGAGCTAACGCTCCGCAGGAGAACCTCAGGCTCTATGGCAAGCTGCAACAGTAGCATCTTTGAGCACCTAAACAGCTTCCCTCGTGTGCAGACAGCTCCAAACCCAAGTGCTACCAGGTAAACTTCAACAGCATATATGCATGTTGTCAAACCTGCTGTGTCCTTTGTACAGTAACATGGAATAGGGTGCAGATGCAAGTCTATGTTGACAGAGGACTTGCATGACAACAGGCAAGCACGTACATCAGTGCGTGCCAGGCTTCTGGCACGAGCTCTTTGTGCCACACCAGCTTCACAACAGCCTTCCCAGTCATTGTCTGGCCGCAATATCCTGTCACAGCCAGCAGCTTTTGCTGCACAGAACAGACCAATCATCACCGTGAGAAGTGCATCAGCACCTCTTCCAGTCTCACACACATCACACACTACCATTGCCTCCCCGACGATAGATCTGTCCACTCATCTACATAGTATGCAGTCTCAGGGGGTGAGCCAGGATGACACGCGACCTGTGCTCGAGACTGAATGGCTCCACGCTCTCCCTTCCCCTCATGTAGGTAACGGGTGCACACCATGCATTACTGAAAATCCGGGTGAGGAGCAAGAACAGCAAGATCCAGATGCATCTGCTAACGACAATACACAGGACGTGCTCATGTCATCTGCTGGACTGAGCTCGTCGATCAACTTAAAGTACCCCGCTGTAGGACAGCAACCCTTGTGGCCAACGTCATGCCAGGAACGACCTGCCCGTGGTGCATTATTGTATCACGCTGCATTGAGTCTACATCCTCGAAGTGATGATGCTGATGCTAGCACATGCCGGCCAACCAATGAGGGGGGTGCTCAGTCGGTAGCTGGCGGTGTTCGAAGCGCCTTCAGGGTTCCGTCAGCACACACTCCTGCCACTCCTTGTACAGCCTCAGTAGTAACACAGCGTCGCAGACCAGATAGTGGCTGTTCTGTGCAGCCTCAGTATAGCTCCAGGCCAGCCTCCAGCTGCAACCATAATCAGGTAGCCACAGGCACTGCACGTGATCAGAAGCAGGGCACCAGTGTGCACAAGCAGCGTCCTATTTCACGTGGAACCACGGATCTTTCATCAGCTCAACGTGCCTTGTCTCCCAGCGACGGGGTACTGAAAGGGGGTGAGGCGACTATTACAGCAATGCTGTTGTGTGAGAGGGGGGATGACGGTGGCTTGCAGGGTGCAGCAGCTCCTGGATACCAGGTGGCGCCTGTCAGCTCTTCCAGCAGGCCATTGCAGGATGCTGCAGCACGTGGTGCATCCCCCCGTGCAGCTGGGAGGAGCAAGTGTTCAGGCAGCCCAGAGCGTGATCACAGGCGAGTACGGCAACAGATCCCGACAGCACATCAGGGGAGGCTTCTGCGAACGCATGTGCTAGAAGAAAACATTGAAAGGTGTCTCCGAAGTTCACATCGGCAGCGTGCGAAGAGTGCAGACCTTGCAAGTCAAATGACACGCTTCTGGAACAACCTGGACCGGATGAAGGCTGAATTACGGTTACCATCAGATGCTAAAGCATGCTTCAATGAGGAGCTTCCGGAATGGGAAAGGTGTGTGACACATGCAAGTAGACTAAACACCGATGTGCAGTTATCATCGCACATCCAGTGTGCTGTCTGAACACCTTACTTTCTTTTGGTTGCGGGTAGGCGTTACAAACGGTGCTTCAGCACTGCTCTTTGCATTGCTGAGGCACATTCTCTTGGTGTTGTTGCGTCTGTTCATTGGGCACGTAGTGCACCCGAACTCATACACTGTCTGTTCTGTGCTTAGCTGTGACATGTTCCTGTGTTTTGCGGTCATGGATCTGCTCGGAATCGGTCAGGCTCTGCAACTATGAACTACGTTGCAGGTGTAAGAAATGCCTGATGTGCAGATGGAGGACGATGTTCTTGGTGCCTTCCAAGCACTTCCAAGTTGTCACCAGGCCACCCTGAACATGCTGGAGCCGCAGTGCCAATCCTTGTATTCTTCATGCCTGCTTGCAGGCACTGTGACTATCGCAGAAAGTGGCACGAGGTCACAAGAGGTTCTGGAATGGGTTGCAATGGCACACCCATTAGTAACGTATTGTGGATCCTGCACGCACGTATCTGCTTTTGGAGCTGTCGATGTGCCTCTTACCTCGGTTTCAGTGTACAAGGATTACCTTGTGGGGGACAGGGGCTGTGTGGACCAGTCCAGCACCAGTACATCGACTGCAGATAGCAGGATCATCGTGAAGTCGTGTTTTCTCGGAGTTCCGTAGTTGTGATGTCGCAAAATGTAAGCGAAGGTTCGTGCTTCAAAGGCTTCTTTTAAAAGTGCGGTCTTTGGGACTGTTCAGTTTTTTTCAGGATGTTTGTCAGAACTGCTGCATGCTGTGAAAAAGAAGGCAACCAGGTTGGCATTGCCAGGAAAACGAACAGGCATGGGATTTCCTGGCCTAAACATAAATCTCTTGAAAACATCCGCTGCAGTTTCCAGGATTATACTGCTTCGTCGCTGATGAACACTCAGCAGGCAGCTGACGGGAAGCCAATCAGTGAACACAGAACTATCGAATATTAGCTTGCGATGCCAACCATGGTTTGTGCTTGCGCCATTATCATCTATTGACAGCTAATTTGATTGACTGCCCTATAGTACCGTACCATGGCTACTCTTGTTCTTAAACTCGGAACTGCTCTTCTCAAGCAAATATCGAAGCCAGCAGCGAAATACTTGACAAACTATGTCCTAGAGCGCCCTTCATTACGTCAGTATGTTGTTGCTAGAGCTAGAGTACGCTCATCATCCTCGTCTGTAGATCAAGCTTCCACTTGTGTTTCCAGTGCCTAGTGTTGCATGCGCGTGTACATGTACGCAGACAAATCACAGCCATACTCTTCTAGAATATTTTCTTCCTTCAGGAGGTTCACAAGTTTAATGTCAGGCTCGCTCACTTGGGCGAGGACAAGGTAGTGCGGGTTGGAGAAATGGTGGAGGATAAAGCTGTTGAGCTAGCAGCAACGATGATGACAGAAACATTCATTTATTCGGTATGTCCAGCTACTATTACATCATGAACGACTGCAGAATCTCATCAGTTCATCCTCCTGTCTGCAATGGACAGCAACAGTCTATAGCAACTGAGCCTTTCTCGCGTCCGGTAGGTTGCAGCAGTTACTGTGTACTGGGAATACACAAGGTCTGCTGAAGCATCAGAGAAGAAGAAGCAAGCGGAGAAGCTACTAACATCACAGCTGCGGGCGGAGGCAGCCTCACAAAGACAGGTGTGTTGGCCACCAAGAACTTGTGCGCATTGACAAGTAGAATTGTCAAGGGACGTCGACACACGATGCCAGATGTACGCAAATACACACTGCATGAATTGATGCCTACCATCTATCCGTTTCAGCCTGCTGTCGATGGTGCTTGGTATTGCTGTCGAATGAGCAAGCCCATAACATGCGCCTTCTGTGTTCATAGACTTCTGCCTAGCTTTTGAATGTGAACATCCAAGGAGCAATCTGTGTTCCAATACTACACAAGGGTGTTTGCATTGCAGTTGCTGCTTGACCAGAATCTAGCACAAGAGCAGTCCTTAAAAGCGCTAGCCATGAGAGTTGAAGCACTGGAAGCTCAACGCAGGAGCTGGTGGCGCTCTGCCAACAAGGGATCTGCAGCTGAACATCTTCCCCCGCCTCATGAACCTGTAGTTGCCTCCACAGCTGCTGGGCCAAGTGTGTGATAGTAAGGCATGTGTGCCCTGTACTTGTGCACTGGATCAGATGTCAGGTCCAGTTTCAGCACAATCCATGGGTGAACTGTTGAACGCTTTGCCCTTTCGCGCTCACTCGGCTGTAGTTCGTGTAAGCAGTATCCACTCTCCCTTTCATGCCATGAAGTAGAGCCTGTCTCGTCTCGGTTATATCTCAGATATGGATGTATACTCTCAGATCCCCACGTACATACACCAAACACGGCACAAACACAGCACAACAGTTTGGGTGGCCATTCGTGAGGATGTATCTTCCTCACTTTTGTCTGGTCCAAACTTATTCCTGCTGTCAAGATCATGTATTTACATCGACAGTGGCGTGCTCACAAGCACGCCACTGTCTAGGGAGCCTGCTGATGCTCACTTGCAGGGTGAGGGTGTTCTTGATCCGGCTGTTGTGAATGGCAAGCGTGTTGAT
>JAUMHD010030170.1:0-22118 GCA_032359135.1 Ulvella scutata | reverse complement strand
GCTGGGCATTGGCCTGGATAGACTGGATCCCACTCACCTATGACACCAGCCAGTACAGTGGAGCAACGTTTCATATGGTTCCGCTGGCTGGGCATTGGCCTGGATAGACTGGATCCCACTCACCTATGACACCAGCCAGTACAGTGGAGCAACGTTTCATATGTATCCCCACACTGTGCAGCGGGTTACGCGGGACGCAGCAGTGGAAACGTGCCCACGAGTGGTTAACAGTACACTGTCCATTGCGCATCCGCCGCGTGCCGTGCAAGGTAGCAGCAGAGGCGGACTAGCATGGCTGGCCCCACACTGAAAGCAAGCCACTGGCTCTTCATCGAATTGCCAGGATACATTGACCACAGGGATCTGCGGAGCCGGGGTTTCCAGGCTCGCTGGCAGGCCTGCTGAGGCTGCCGCCGCCCGCTGCTGATGCACGCACATGGCTGCTTGTGAAACTTATATCCTTTACAGTGGGGCAGTACCAAGGCACGAAGCGTGCAAAGACGTAAGCGCATCTGTGACAACAGCCCGATGAGCAACAACACAGCAAGTACCACAAGGTCGAAATCAACACACAAAGTAACAAACATACTAAGCCAGAACAAAAGCCTAGAGCTCCACAGAGACAGCGCCTACACACAATCGCCACATGTCAGCAGCGCAGTTGCAAAACAGCACAGTGCAGAACAGACGCCGCGGGCCAGCGCTGCCGGCTAGGCGCCACCTGGGGCGGCCCTCGCCAGGTGCAACTAGGAGACCCCACAGCAGGAGGACACCCGCGGGAGGGCAGGAGGAGGCGATGGGAGGGGGGAAGGGCCAGGAGGACGGGGTCGGGGAGGGGAGCAGTGGAGGATTGGGGGACTCCAGAGGAGCAGGGGGCAGCGGAAGGGGAGGAGCGGAGCATCACCATGGTGCCTGGTGCAGGGGCGCCGAGCAACGGAGGATGAAAGGGGGCCGCGGGGCCGTGGGGGGCGCCGGGGCGTCCAGTGGGCGAGGGGATCACTGGGCGAGAACTTGAAGGAGATGGAGGTGGCGCCCGGGAGAGGGGAGAGGGGGGGGGGGGGCGGCGCTGACGGGGGGGGGGGCTGATTGTGCCATCATCACCAGCAGGCTGAGGGCAGGGAAGCAGCGCTCTGAAGCGCCAGCGAACTCATTGGCTCGCAGTCTTGAGGCCGAAGCCCTTCTTGGGTATGACGTGGCTCCCGAGTAGCTTTCTTTTCTTGGGTGCTGCAAGGGTACACCTCACAGCCTGCCACCCACCGGTCGGTCTTCCTTTCCTTTCTGTTTGCACCTCGGCTTGCCGCACACTGGCCTCATTTGTTCCCCACAAGGTTCAGCCTGTGCCGGACTGGATTGCCTCGGAATAGTGCATACCTATGTGCGGTATGCATGCATGCATGTAGCTGCTCCATGGGGCGACCCAAGAGCGCCGTTGAGGTGGCCCCCTAAGCTGACGCCATGACAAGTCGGTTGGGATGCCTCTTGGAATGTTGAATGCTGGAGGTCTGGAATTGTGCAAGCTATGCTCAACTCGCGGCCTTCACCCATAGACGGTCAGCAGACGATTTCAGGTTCACAATGACACATGCTTATGGTCCTTCGCACTTGTTGCGCCCCTTCCCTGCCAGAGTGTGACATTGATACCGCACACTATGACACGTGCAGCACACCTGAGCCATGCTCTCTACATCGGAATCGCATCTCAAGCAGGAGGCGTAGGCCATGGTATGCAATACTGAGCGGGGGGCTGTGCTGCCAGCCATGCACACAATCACAGTGAGAGTGGCAATATGTTCCTCCGCTGCAGTGGCCCTGCATAGATTGGCCCTCCGCTCTTAGGGCTCCGTGCACCCTCCCTTCCCAAACCTTCCGCCCAAATACCGGTCACTGTTACTGCACCAGTTGTTGCGTGAACTGACGTGTGTCGGGGCGCGTGGAGTCGCACGCTCGCCAGCCGGCCGCAAACGAGACTTGCAAGTGTGGTCATCGCAAGACAGTGGTACCAGTGGCACTTCGATGCGCGCACCAGCCAGGCCCGCTGCTTCTGGGCACATACATGAGCCAAAGGGGCCTGTAGCAAATGATGGGCCGCAAGCGCAGCGTGCACTGAGATTATCATTGCTCTGATGCTCTGCTTTGGCGACTTGACATGTACGAGAATCTTCATGTTGAAATTGGTTGTGAGGTGCCCCTGCCAGCCTGCCACCATGCGTGTGGGCATCCTAGTCAGGCGCGATGCCCGCAAGCACGCTGGCAAGGTGCTCACAGACACGATAGAGTGATGGGTGGGACACAGTCTGCAGCCTCCTATCCCCACTGCTGCGCCGCGCATCACCGCCACCCGAGCACCACTCGTGCCAACCACCTTCTCATGTGTGCTTCACCGCATGTGAAAACTGTATTGCTACGGGCCTGCACAACATCGCAAGGAGTGCACAGGTCTAGAGCCATGTGTCAAATCCCAGCCTATCCTCATGTATGCATAAACTTCTTGCACAGCGGCGGCAGCTCAGCGCGCAGCAGCTCCCTTCGCCACTTGTGGTGCGTAGCCACCCCCCACCTGATCTTCAGCGCTGCACCCTCTGTGATACAGCCCGCCCCCCGCCCTTACTCTTCTGCATCTTCGCGTACTGCGCTGCCCACTCTGCCGCTGCCATCTGTTTTTTCTCCGCGCAGGCCCTCAGCAGTGCGCTGCCACCGGAATCTGCGGCGCTTGCGCTCTCCGCGTCGCCCTCCTCCCTCTGGAGGACACTGACGCCACTCTCCTTCACCAGGCAGGCGCCAACAGCTTCTACTGGCCACTCCCTGCTGCAGCGTCACGGTATTCGCCTGCTGGGGCAGCGCCGTGTGCGGCACCCACTGCACCGCGCTCGTTTCCCACATGGTTGCAGGCACATTGTGTGGCCCTGGTCCTGAGGTCTTGTGCTTCACCGCCGCTGCTGACCTGCGCTGCTTGTGTGCAGGTGCTTGGCGCTGTCTCTGTGGCGCTGGATGCTTGTTGTGCTGGTTGCTCTTGGCTGGATCTATGTTGTGTTTCGAGTCATAGTGCTGGCTGTGCGATTTCTGGTGCGTCATGAGCCATTCTATGGAGTTATGCCTGTAACTTTACACCATTTTTTGTGCGTTCTCAACCTTCTTGGTTTGCCCCAGACGTTTCTGGGCCAATGCGCTTTCTGTGCTTGTGTACTGCACCACGGTCGATGCAAGCTCCACAGCCCCCACTACCACATACACCATCGCCCCCCCCCCTCCCCCCAATTCCTTTTGCTCAAGGCCCCGCTTGTCATCCATTCTTCACGGTTCTCTCCCAGGCATGTCAACCCCCCCTCTCTAACCCCTCCACGCCCCCTTCCCTCCCCAGGCCCCCCTCCTGGTTCTGTGTCGTCGCCTCCCCTCCCCTCCCCTCCTGGCACCAGGATGCTACTGTGTGCTGCTTGTCTGTAGGGCCTCGGTTGTGACAGTTACTGTTCTAGATCTGCCAGTTACACGGCTTCTGCGTATCGCCGTGTGAGTGTATCTGAATTGCTCCATTCTCTCGGCTCTTGGTTGATGCTTCTAGCCCCATGCTCTAGACGAAATCTCCTTTTGTGCCTTGACTTCGCCAGCATCGATGTGAGCTTCACACAACCGGTACAACAACACACAACGATGATCGCCACCCCCTCCACACACCCCCCCCCCCCCTACGCCGCTCTGCCGCACCACCCCCGCCACGGCCCTACCTGTTGGCGCCACCCCCACCACCGACGCCTCTCCCTCCCTCCGGCCCCGCCCCGCCCCCCGCCCCCTGCCAGCTTCCCCCTCTCCCCCGCCTCTGCCGGCCCCCGCTGCAGGCCCCCCCGTGTCGAGTTGCCCCCACCTCCCGCGACCCTCTCCCTCTGAGCGTCACCCCCTCCCTCCCGTGGCCACCTCGGCGTCCGCTGAGAGTCCTCTCTCCACCTCCCTTTTGCTGGGACCGGCGACCCCTGCTTCCGGCGGCTGCTCCCTGCCATGTGCTGTTGGCACACCTGCCGGCAGGAGCCGTGCGCGGGGCCCCCAGCAGGGTGTCGGTGGCCGTCGCAGGCTGTGTATGTGGCACAGATCTTGTCCTGTTTTATGGTGGCGCTGTTGATTGGTGCTGCTTGTGTGCAGGTATAGGGCGCTTTCGCTGGAAGCCTTTCGTGCTGGGTGCTCTGGTAGGGTCTGCCTCGTGTGTTGTGTTATTGTTCTTGCTTTGTGTTAAGTGATTACATGATTGTATTTTTTAGGATGCTCCTAGACCTATGCGGTTTGTGTGCTACCGTGCCGCGCCACTATCGATGTAACTTCCACACACGACACAGCGCAGCGAAAGAAGAGCGAAATGCCGCAAAGCATCGCAAAGTGCCATAAATACCGCCATCAATTCAGCAGCTCAGGTCCCTGGAAGGGGGCGTGCGCAGGCAAAGGACCAAGGAAGGCACAAGTTCCTGGCCAACGGAGGGCCGTGCGCAACGCATGGACCGCGAAGCCAGCTGCTCCATGGCTGCGGGGTGCGGCAAGACATCACTGTCAGGGAGCAAACAAGGCAGAGGCCCACATGTGCAGAGGAGCATGAGCTACCAACAGCCACCCTGATGGCCATGCCATAGGTCATAGATACTATGAGGATGAAATTCGGAGCAACGAAAGCTGATCGGGAAGAGCACCATGCATGCTATACACAGGAGAGAAATGGTGCATAGCTTCGCACACGGCGACACCGGCGCAGAAGAAATGGCATACCACACTGAGTCTCATGTCTCGACTTCATACGTGGGTTCTGTTTCGCAATGTCATGCCAGTGTTTCAAGCCTGAAAGGCAATGTTCGCCATGCACTTTTCTCGATCATTCAGCCGGGCACGACCTGATCAAGGAACCAGAAGTTCTTATGGTGACAACGAGCAGGTTGTCTGTACATTTCAGATGTCTTTCGCATCTTTGGGCTCCTCTAAATGCGATGCTCGATGCGCGCACATGTGACACCACATGGTGCTGCTGACATGCTGCTGAGTCAGTGGCCACGCGGAATCACTCAGTGCACGTGATCGGATCTGTCAAAAAAGTGCACACTTAAAGCGTACCTGATGGCCTATATAAAGCGTAGCTGATGAGGAGCGTACCTGGAGGTCGATTCGAAGATACTTGATCGCTTCAGATGTGGTCAGCAGTCACTGACTGCATGTTGCGAACGTGTGTGAACAAAGATTAGATTTGACAGAGTAACCAGTCAGAATTTGAAGGGGCTTTTCTCGTAGTGCATCATCATGACACGAAAAGAAGTCAAACTGATGACAGCAGGAACAAGAGGACACCAAACCTCTGGTGAATGTGGCGAAGTACTTCTGTGCAACAAAAGCAAGTTTACACTGACCTCCACCATAGGAGAGAACACACATGACAGAGCAGCCGACTATCTATCTATCACAACACTGCGCTCGCCTCTAAAAACTGCACATGCTGCCACGTGCACCAACTGCAGCATCCACCCTCTGCATCCAGGATACATTTCATCGTCACATTCGCAAGTGTCCTGTCAAGTCATGGGCACGCTGCATCAGGCCTAATGTAAACACTTGGAAACATGAGTACAGCATATCCCGACACCACAATCCCCCACACCCTCACGCCCAAAGTAAAAGGCAATAAGCGCGATGTGATCATCCCCTCATTCTCCACACTCCATCAACCAGCTCGTCAACCACTCTGCCAGCAAGCAGGGCCAAAGTCAAAAGTCCACTGGAGCACAAACTGTCCCCAATACCCACGTATGGTACAGGATCACACAGTCATCACAAGACAGTAATAAACACAAGCTGTACACCACAGCATTCACCCGGATAGTGGTAATCTGATGTGCGTGTGTTCAGGAAAACAAGTCCCTGGGTGTTGACTCAGCCATCCTTCTCATCGCCGCACAGGAACCACTGTTTCACACCAAGCAGACTTCGCATGAGCCGGTGCAGAACATCATCAAGCAATATTTTACGGTACTGAGCTACTATCCAACAGTTGATTGCGGCGAATTGAGGTGCCTGGGCACCTGTTCACCTCGCACGTGCTGCGACTACGGGAGCCAAAGCACGCTCACTGGGAAATAGCGAGTAGCTGAGGCCATACACATCGATTATTAGCATGCTTTTTGAAAGAAGAGCATGTTCAGCACGCGCTCACCAGCAGACGGGCGGGCGTTGTCCTTGGAAAGTGCTCGAGCAAGTCCGCTCATGGCACAGTGCCACAGCCTGTACATCCTGAGTCTGTACTGGAAACGTGTGCTGCCATCGTCTTGCATGCATTCTCTCAATCTGCACACGATGATGTCGTTTTCTACTTTCTCGGCAGCAGTAACGGTAGCAACCTCAACTACCCCAACAACAAGCGCAGCCCAGCACACTAGGGCTTGGACATCCAAGAACAACTACGAAAACATATCTTTCAATTGTGCAACATCCATGATCGACACGACACAGAAGGCTGATTGGAGTTGCATGTGCCTTTCCATCTCCACCGCCTAGTTGCAGCACTGGGCGGTGCACACCTCTAATTGATGCAGAAAGCAGTACTGCATAACCTCTTCCTTGCTTGCAGCCGTGTCGAAGAGTCTTCGGCTAGCTGTGCATGCCTTCTTTTTCGCTTGAACACCGCAGGAGGCGTCAATACTGAACGGATTCGACTCGTCCTCTAGAATACGCGCAGCTTCTGCCAATGCTGATCTTAGCTGCGATTGCATCTTCAATGAGGGCATGATTTGTTCGACGTCAGGTCGTTTGTAGTTTGTCAAGGTTAAGTCTCGTCAATGTCGTCTACAGAGGGTGATAGAACATTTGTGCGAACAGTGCGAAAAGATAACGGAAGCAACAATGTAAAGATCTCTGGAGTGCAACTGTATAAGAGAGTAGGACATGCTCTGGAAATCCACTTGTAAAGGGGTCAGACACACATGCATGCATGCCGGCACGCACTGAGGCACTGCAGCCAAAAGAGCTCCAGGGTTCCTCTGACACACTGTCGGTGGAACTCCAAGTGAGCAGCAAGCGTCGGGATTGATTAAAAGTCAACTCTCCCTTCGAGCTGGACCACAATTCGCACCAGCTCCTTCGAATACAAAGAAGCGATTTCAAGTCTGAGCCAGGTGGCCATGGGGATGCCCGAACGCTGACACTGCACGCCAATTGACATTCAAATTCGTACTCAATTGTTTACCGTCAACTGTACAGACTTTGCAGTCGTTCTAGGCTGTGTAGCAGTTGCAGTCTGCTTGTTCAACCGCTCGTGGCCAGCGTGGTGCAGCAACCGCATACATCGTCCTGCGGCCATCCTTCAGCAAAGTTCAGTGTTACTCACCAGCTACAGATTTGAGCATGATCCCCGGAAGGAGGCTTAACCATGCCTCAACGCCGGTACATTGTAGGCAAAACAGGAGCAGATTCCCATCCAGGTCTGGCACCTCACTCGGGAACATACGCCCTCCATCGGGTAACAAACATTCGCCGCAGATCAGATACCGGACATGGGGAAGTTCGTGCCGCGCGCAGCCTGGCAAATCAGCTAACACTGATGACAATCCGACCACAGCTGCACAACAGCCGCCCGCATCACCTGAACAGACACAGGCACAGAAATCAAGAAAGAGGACAGCCATGGACACACCAGATATGATATCAAGCCAGCTAAGCCGTAGATTTGGGTGCGAGCCCCTAATTCAGCTGGTGTCTAGTTTAGGCATGTTCAGCAGCTCAGTGGGTGATGTTCTGACAGGACCCCAACCGTTGATTGTGGGTATCAATTCGTTGACACCTGAAATAATTAACCCTTGAAGAGACTACATCGACAGGACTGTAGAACTAGAAATTGGGTTGACCCTTGAACCTAAGTTGTGCATATTTTCACAAGTGAGAGATGACGTTGGTATGGGACCAGAAAGTAGGGTGCAGAGAAAGCGTAGAACTAACTAGCAATGTCTGAGTATGCAACAGAGTGCACAGCTGACCATGCAATAATTTTCACAGGTGAGTTTCATGTAGTTTTATTGACATTGCAGTTCCTATGTTCTCTTTCTTGCATCAAAATTTGTTTCGAAAGATCTGATTTACTGGGAGGGGTGCCTGTTTGAGGTCACAGATGAATGAGCAGGCCGCACTATCTTGACCTTTCTGCATGTGTCCTGTGTTGTTGTGTGCAGTACATCAGCTGTGCTGCTGCCATTCTGTCCATGGCAACAATTGTTCCGCTGTTGTGGTTTCATTCGCTTGCAGGTGGCTTCTGGTTGTTTGGGCTCTTGCCCTTTTACTGCCTTTTCTGCTTGTAAGGTATGGTTGTCTACTACAGGATTGTAGGAGGCCTTGCCTGGTTCGGTTTTCTAGCCGTTGGAAGCCTCGGAGAGCAGGTGAAGACCCGCCTAGAGGTGGCCAGGGAGGAGGCAGGGGCCCAAGATGTTGTTGGGGATGTCGTATCATTGGGGAGCGGAGTTTCCTATCAAGACATACGCATTGGTGGGGGACGGCAGCCCCAGAGGCGTGATCTCGTTGTGCTGGACTTCAGGTGAGAGATTGTATATGCCCACTGCGGCTGGCCATTTTTTTCGTTCATCTCACTTCTCCACATACTGTGTCACAAACTTGGACTATGCACATCATATGATTCCCACTGGTTGCACATTTGCTGGTATCCAACTTTCTGGACGTGGGTTGTCTGAGTTCCTTTCTTCAGGCTCTGCCACTTTTCCCCTTCGCATTCAGCTCAGTTTTGCAACCTTAGTGCTCCCCTAGTCTCGTGTCGCTTGTACCTGTCCTTCTGCTGTCCCAAACATCAGCCCAGACCCCTTCACAGGTGGATACATTTAGAGCTGACTAGGTTTTCGCAGCAAATTTTTTTGGGTATCGCCTGAACATGTCGTGAGATAGTGATTACATCGACAAGGGCGCTGGAACTGAAGCTAGCAAATTGAACCAAAGGAGGAAACGGGGAAGATAACTAGCAAAGGCCATGGAGCACAATGGGACACTACGTAGGAGGAGTGAGATAGTAGTTACATCGACAAGGAGTAGTGAGATAGTTGGACAATGTAATCTCTTCAGGTAGTTGGGCAACCGCTCACGGAGATGATAGATACGCGAGGGTTGTTTCGCCTTGTGCCGTCAAGGTAGTTACATTGATCAATAGGACGCAGTGGAGCAGTTAAACAGAACAACGCACGCTCAGCCACCGTCTTTTTTTCGGCACCGGAACAGCAAAATAAACACAAACCAAGTGCGATGCAAGCTCTACTTCTTTAAATTTCGGTAGTGCTCTGTGTACATGATTCCGTGGCTGCCGAGGCCTCGTGCAGATCGACGGAATTCAATTTTCTGATCGAAGCAGTTCAAATTCGAATGCCGCTATGCATGCACCGCATGCGTGAGGGGTTATAGAATCGCATCAGATTCAGTCCCCAGCAAGCACAACTATTTAGCGACCAAATTTTGAGTTGCACTGCAGACTCTCGGTGGGCGGCCAAGTTGTTGAAGACACGTTTGAGCGTAAGAAGCCAATAGTGTTTCCGTTTGGTTCGAGGCCATTCACTGGCGGAGTATGTGCGGGTGTAGAGGAAGCGCTGTCTACGATGAAAGCAGGAGGCAAAAGAATGGTGTCAGTGCCTCCAGGGGTGGGGTTTGGATCTGATGGATACTCTGTGCGTGGCACCCGCCATGCATCAGGCAAGGATGCTGTGGTCCCACCAAATTCAATGCTCGAGTATGAGCTGTCTCTGGTTCGAGTATCTGTGCCTCCATCATAGCAGCAGCTGCAGACGATGTGCAACATGTGGCTCTGCCCCTGATGCGGTGGTTTATGTTTGAAAGGTGTCTGTGGATAGCGATAGGACATTCAAGGCCATGTAACACGGTGATCCATGTGGAACACAAAGTGGGTGCACACATGACCTTCACTGTGAAATGGGGGGAAGGCAGAAGACTTCCAAAGCAACAAACTGCCTGAATGATGAGCCAGAAAGAAAATGGTTGGGTTTTCATTGTCCTTCATGGCGCAGTCTGCCTGTCAGTCTCACGTTCCCACCTTGATGTTACAGCCACCTGTGGCTACCGATCGCCTCCCCCCATCCACACCACATCCCCCTTTCCGCCCTCCCCCCTCCCTCCGGGCACCACCTCCGTCACGCTCATGCTCTCGCCCAGCGATCCCCCTGCCCCTCCGCCTCCCGCACCCCACCGGCACCCTCGGCCCCCCTTCATCCTCCGACGCGCCGTGTTCCCGCTCCTGGCTGCATTTTGATGCCCCCCCGCCTGCCGCCCCCTCCTCCTTCCCGCGCCCCCCTTCCCCACTCCTGGCTCTGTGCTCCTGGCCCCTTCCCCCTCCCATCGCCTCCCGCAGCCGTTCGGTTTCCTCCTGCTGTGGGCTCTCCTAGTTGTGCCCGGGGAGGTCTGCCCCGGGTGGTGGGGCTGGCCCGCGCCATCAGGCCGTCTGTTCTGCTCTGTGGTGTTTTACTGTTGTGCGCTGGCGTGTCGCGCTTGTGCGTAGGTGTTTGGCACGGTCTCTGTGGCGGTGGTTGGCTGTCATCTTTGATCTGCCCTTGTGTGCTTCGTGGGAGGTGCTGCGTGATTGCTCGTTTTGCGTTGTTGCTTGGTTTGAGATGCTATAAGCCGTTGTGCTCCGTGTTGCACTGATGGTGCGTTGTCACAAACATTCGAGGGAATGTGCTGGTTCTTCATGCATGCTGCGTCTAACCTTTTGGGTTCTTGTGCACTGTCTGCCTTTTTGGCTTGTGTAGAACCTTGGGTGCCCTGCCACGAACTTTTGAAGTACATAAACACTGGCGCAGCACAGTGTCGTGCAAACGAAGGGTGCATAGGTCCAGAAGCAAGTGCCTGCATACCGACCTTGTCATTGACATAGATCATAAGAAGGGGTCAACTTGCTTAATTTAGGGTGGTTGTGGCAAAGAAGAGCGTACGGCTTGTAAGGAACAATTACCAACTTACAAGCCACAGGCTCCAGAGAGTGTAGGAAGCATGTTTTGAACGGTGCCACTATGGTTCCGTCTACTTTTGGGAAGTTCGGTCCCTCTGCTGAGGGTTACTTGCAGAACCTTGCCACTGTTGCTTGTTCCACTGGTGTTATAGATGAATCAGTAGACAGTACCGCAGGTGTTCCCTGGCTCGTGGTTGTGGTACTGTGTTTCGTCATTACTATCGCAGTTCGGCTAAGAGTGCTGGGACAGAATTTCGTGATGGTTCTGTTGTGCCATTCGAGTGAAGTGGTGGATATTTTGTGTTAGTTACTTTTCGCTATTTGGGTTCATGCCTATTCACTACCTTTCCGGTTTGTAAAGAAACAACCAACTCCAGCAAGAGACAGCATCATGCTTCAGGTCAAGCCTACCAGACTGCACCACAGGCAGTCTGCCTCGTGCGTGCCACATTAATAACCGTGCAAGTTTCATTTAAAAATACCTCCAAGTCATGGTATAGCAGGCCTACTACGCAAACCGCTCTACTTTGATGTCAGGAGTTTGCCATGTTGCGTGGAGACAGGTCTCCTCATTAGACACGCTGTCACCAGCCTTTCACAGCTCCAACATTGGCAGCTGATACACAGGCAGACCGGCATGAAACAAAGCTCCTCATCAACAGGCAGCCTGTGCGCTTGCATGGCAGCACCTCACAGCTGCTTCTGGGTGCAATGGCCATACGACCTCGCAGAGGCTGCATAGCCATTGCATTGCAGGCCGAGGCCGGCAGCTGCCCCACCGCAACAACACTCTGCAAACATGAACCACTGAACACATTACAGCGTCTTTATTCTGCATGAGAACGTGTGCCAGTCATTGAAACTCTCAATGCAGGGCCTTGGTGTTCCACACACCCTCACGCGGTCAGTGAGGCATGCCGGTCAGTAGGGCGCCTGCGCAGTGTACCCATGCACAGCCAGCCACTGCAGCACCTTGTTGAAATGCTCAGGCTTGTCCAGCAGGGTCCACCTGGTCACGTAACGCCTCACAGCCTGCAGCTCTTCTTTCGACAGCCTGCCAGCCTCGCCACAGCCCCCTGCATGCCACACCTGCATCACTTTCGACCTGACAAACTCACAGCAGAGAGAAAATGAACTACTCAGAGAAGAAAGGCAGCCTCCTCGCTGCCAGCAGGCCCTGATGGCTTTGCATACTCCCAGAATTGAAGCAGTGGGCTGCCACTTGAAGCGCATGCACAGGCAGCACCATGAAAACTATCAAGCCTCACAGAAGCCCTCAGCAATCGCTCCCATGACAATAAATCAATGTAAGGGACCTTCAGAGAGTGTGCATAACAGGGCCTGGAGAGCACAACAACGTGAGAGCAGCATCCCTTTGCGGCTGTCCATCTGAAGACTGAGATCTAGCACAGCACACACGAACCACATGCATGGAACCCAGTGAGCACAGTGCCTTCTCACTACCTTCCTGGTTTGCAAGCTACCTGGAGCACAAGCAGAAGGAGAAGCATCCCACCACAATGCACAGGGGCGTTGAAATGGTGCACGATGTCATCTACGAGCGCTGCAGGCCCAGCAGAAGCGTCTAGCCACTTGAAATGCGCATCGCGTCTATGGAACTTGATCTGAGAGCCTGCCAGCTGCCTGCTTGCTGTCTGGATAGCAGTCGCAAGCTTTCTGACGTCGTCTCCATCAGCCACGCCAGCGTCTTGAACCTGCCGCAGCCACTCAAGCGCCTGCCTGTACCCGATGGCGCGTGTCACGGGCAGACGGGCGGCCTGCAGGCCTGCCTTTAGTAGCGCATGGGCTTCGTCTAGTAGCCCGCCGAGCACCTGCACACAACACAGCAGGGTGGTGCACTCGGCCCGATACTAAGAGCATACTTTTGCTCCAAGGGGGCCTCCAGGTAAACAAAAATCGCTCTTTGTTAGGTGACTAGGCCCGAAAATTCAACATTCAGCCCGAGTAGTCCGGGCAGTTTCCTGAACTTTTGTACAAGCCTGGTTGCACGTTCATGCGCTTCCTGAATCTAGCATTCCCGCCAGCCATAGTGAAAGTCTCCCAACCACCTTCAGTCACAGGCGTCACGGGAAACGCAGCACATCGTGCAAGCTTGACTTGTAAAGTGACACACTGTGCAAGTGTGACTTGGCGGCGCTGCCTAATCAAACTTGGCGGCGAACTCTGTCAACTACATGTGGCGCCACATCCGGCTCCTGCTGTGCATGGCGCTGGCACTTGGCTCACGGAGAAGGGTGCAACGGCATGGCAAGGCTACCGCAATATACTCAGTTTTAAGAGTCACATAGTTGGGGGGGGAGGGGGAGGAAAGGGCTCCGTTTGCTTCCCTTCCCTGAGGCTGCCCTCCCTGCGACGCTGCACAGCATAAGCACTTATTCAGGAAGGGGCTGTGGAAGCCCGTAGCTCACTCTTACTTCTGCTGTCAGCACAGAAGTAAGACATCACAGCCCGAGCTCTCGGGTGCACAGGGAGCGCAGGCATACGGGTCCAGGGGGGCCCACCATCTGCTCTACACGTGCATCAATGCGCCTGAAAGTCTCAATGCGAGGCCGGAACAAGAAGAACGTCCTGAAGTCGTAGGCCGCACTTCCTGGGCCTGCAGAGGCCGCACTTGCAGCTGTGGGCCGCCCTGTGACCAGCACAATCTCTATCGCACGCTGCAGCCTGTACCAGTTGTTCTTCTCCAGCTCTATCCTGCACCGCATGAAACTGCAGCTGCAGTACAGGCATGCCACCTTACAAACCGGAAAGGTAGTAAATAGGCATGAACCCAAATAGCCAAAAGCAACAGGCTTGCATGACATGCATGTTTCGCACATCTGTGTGGCACGTGTGTGAGGCGGCAGGCTGTCCGGCAGAGCTCTCGTCAACGGAGCAGTGCATCGGTGCTAGGGCTGCAAATGACAGTTACAGCCGATTCGTGTTGAAAATAACCGCAGCAGCACATGGGTGCCCAGGCAGGCTGCAGGCAGGGTGCAAGACATGCGGCTGTTTTTGAAGTGCCACCCCCCCCTAAGGTACCACTGCGTCGATCCATCGCACAGCTATCAGCCACTCTGCATGCATGACGCTGGCCATGAACAAGTAGAGTCACCGGGAACAACACTATGGTGTGAAATGCGCACGCAGGGGGCGGCACAGGCGCAGCGTGCGCGGGTGCGAGGCGCCTGAAGGTCACCACAGCGCTTCCCTGTTCCGATCGGCGTCGAACAGGCAATCATGCAAAAGACGCAGAAAAATTAGCAGTTTTTTTGCAAATTGAACAAATAATCAAACTTCTAACGAAGTCAGAAGCAGTCTTTCCCCAGTTCAGGCGCAGCACGTCCCCACCAGCGCAAGTCTGTTGCAGGGGTATATAGTTAAGGAATGGGGAAAGACTAAAGCATGTCAGAGAACTACTTAAAGCATTCATTTTGGGGGGTGTTACATGTAGCAATTCATGCTTTTCTGGGGTGGCCGCAAAAGAAGTTGATTAATTTGGCTGACAGTGGCTGACAAGGTGTCAATGACGATACCCCTGGTCTGTTGGAGGCTCACCGAGAAGCGCCAGCAGGGTCCCCGGCCGCACGCAGCACCTCGCAGCCTGCCTGCCACAGTTCCAGCTCAGCGTCTTCACTGTTGACGCCCCCATCACAGTCCTTCAAAGAGGCAAGCGCGCTTTTTGCAATACCTGCACTCCACAGTGATGGCTTCGCCCCTATCAGCTTTTGCTGAGGCAACCTCAGCTGCTGCAGGCAGCACCTTGCATGAGCATGGTAGCAAATGAGCCTAACGAGCCTATGACAGGGCACATGCTGCGACACACACTGTCTGCATGCACTGCTAAGGTGTCATCAGAAGCTGCAGAGCCTGCACATGGCCGCCGCTCACAGTCACCGAAGGAGGGGGTGGCTGGCTGATAGTCACACAGAACTGCGGGAGAGGCTGGTGGTCGCACTGCTGCACTCTGCTGCTGCATCCGTCCATTTATTTGCCGCTTTGAGGCCGTTGCTCCACATTGCGTGTGCATCCGAGCCTGCCACACCGGTGCCTGCTGCAGAGCCAGCCTGCAGCCCCAGCTGCCCTGCCCTCTGAATTAAAGCTGTCCGCAGCAGTTCGCACACACGCTGCTCGACCTCAGGGGACGCTTTGCCGCCCCCAGGCTTGCCCTCCATGAAGGTGCGCAGGTAGAACGCGGTGCCCCCGATAACGAGCGGTGCGCAGCCGCGCGCCAGCACGTCCGCCACTGCTGCGCGCGCAGAATCATAGAACTGCCCTGCTGAGTACTCTGATGAGCTGTTGAAAGGATCTAAAACATCTATCAGGTGGTGGGGGATGCCTGTATGCAGCAGTGATGTGGCAAAGGCCTTAGTTGTGATACAGCCCACCATTTCTGTTGTAAGCGGCAGTCAATTCCCTGTCAGGGGGTTGCAGAGGTTTTGGGCATGAAGATACACTGATGAGTAGAGAATGCAGCAGCAAAAAGTGGCTGGTGTGCGCAGCTTCAAACATTACAAAAGCATGTTTCGGGCCACGCAACAAGAGATGATTGATACACACAGGGGCTGGCAGGCAGCATGAGGGGTGGGTACCTCTGCGGTCACCCACAGGTATCTTGTCAGACCCAATGTCCATCCCCGTGAACACCTGCAGGCCGCAGTGCCCCAGCTGTTGAAGAGCTCAGGAGTGCTCAAGGCGTGTGATTGTGCTGTTGTGCGCACCTGCACCGAATCTGCGGAGATGACTTCTCCATCGAGTCTTTCGGCTAGTAGCAGGCTCAGCTCTGTCTTTCCGACACCAGTGGGGCCAGTGAGAACCAACACCTTCAGCTTGCCCATGGCATCTCTGTTCTTCTGATAGCACAGTGCTGCGCGTCTACAGCGCAAGAGCACTGCACCACTGATGCCATACAACGGATAAAGGAGTGTTCCTGTGACGGAAAATGTTTTGCTGATTGCAGACACACGCCTGAGCATAGCATTGCGGCGTTTGGGCAATCCCAAAACGAAGACACTCAACTGGCAGCATGCGTAAAGCTTGGATGGGTCATGCAGGAATGTATGAATTCTAGCACCTATATGTGATGGAGGCTGTGGCGCGAAATCGCTGCATTGGCGACTTGTATGCTAAGTCATAATGTGTCGAGTTTCGACCGATTCTGCTGTTCATTATTCTCTGCTGCGCGTAGCCGCACACCCACAACACTTTGGACATAGACAACGAAACACATAAAACTTGGGACCGGTTGGTGTGGGGTGCATCAGTGTGTGTCAGCGGCAATTCACAAGCAAGACTTGCTGCACCTCAATTTTACCCAACTGCAAGCTGCGCCCCCATCGCAGACTTACAAGTGGTCTGATTTTTCGCTATGAAGTAAAAAGTTTCGTATATATCGTTTCCACACTACCCTCTGTCGTTAAGTGGCTGACACGCGCCATAAGCTGCACATCTTCCTCTAAAGTGTTGCTACATCATGGCAGATGATTCGGACGAGGAAGACGAAATAGTTGCAGAATACCCTCTTTATTCCTCAACTACGGCCGCGCTATTCAAGACAGAGACTCAGGACATTAGAGTTGTGCAGCTGCAGTATCCACTGCGGCCTGCATGGCGGTCATATGACACAGAGAACATGTCCGAAGTGAAGTACAAACCTTGGCATCGTCTACTCACCCTCAAAGTACAGGAAGATCAACCAGATCAGGTGTGACCCCGCTACCCAATATGTTGCTGGCAACAAATATGGCATTGCTATGTGACTCGCCTGCATCATCGTTCCATGCATCAATTCACCCATGCTTGGCCAACGCATGGTATCGAGGGCTTGAACGTCGTGACCTGGTGCCGCCTAGGGTGTGGAAACAGGTGTGTACATGTTGTATACATGTTGCTTCCAGAGTCCTTCACTGTGCATGCTGCATGCGACCGCACCATAACTACAGCAGTCATGTTCTTAAATGGATAGGCTTCGCTTTTGTGTACTTGGTTCCCCAGAAAACATAGCAGGCTGCCTCTGACGACGTTGATTCAGCGCCCCTAGACTTGTTAGTCAGCAAGGTCATTGAACACATTTCTCCTTCTTCCAGAAGGCGACCACGAAGGCAATTCCTCTCTCCGGCCAGGGCCGAGTTCCTGAGGTGCCTCTGTGTATAATGTGCAAAGTGGAGGGCTGCTTTGTACTCATTCCCATCAACGAAGTGACACAGATGCGCCCTGACATGTCAAAGTTTGTGCAAAGTGCCTATGTGAAAGACGAGAAGCCCCTGGAGGAAGAGGATGTAGACTACAAACCTCCAACTGCAGCAAAATCGGCCGCCAAAGCTTCCACGTCCAAGGCAAAGACCACACCCAAAACAGTGAAGGTGTGTGTACGCGCGCCGTGTGCATCAGTGACCTGGTTTGAAACCAGAGTGTGAAAGAGAGTGCACATATGAGGATATCGCTGTATTTCCCTACGATCACAAAGCTGCAGGTGGAAGTGAAGAAGCGGGAGACAGACCGCCAGATACAGATGCGCACACGCAGCTACACGCACTGGAGGGAGCAGGTGGCCGCGGAGGAGGCCTTCAACCTGAAACCGCATGGCCTCTCGTCCGGCAGCACGACCCTCACAGGGGCCGCCAAGACCATCGTTCAGCAGTACGCTGGCCAAGTGGCTATGGGGGTTCCTCGCAAGGAGTACCTCAAGTATGTCACGCCTGCAGTCTACCTGCAGACGCAGACGCGCAAGAGGTGCGCCGCCACCTCCCACTCACCTTGCACGGCAGTGACCACGGGTTCGGAGGTTAGGGTTGCGCGGCAGTGAACATTGCGGCACTATGCCTTGCGTAGGGTTTATGATTTCTCGGTTCCTGTTTCCCTCCTGCTGTTTCAGGTTGCCATGCTCTTGCGCACCCATGGTTGCCCGTGTGCACCCGTGGTTGCCATGCTGTTTGCACGCGCATCAGTGGTGGTTGCTGTTGTGACAGGGTCGGCAGGGGTGATGCAGGGAGGCAGCCACAAAGGATACATCAGCAGCCGCCGCGGAAGCGACAGTGGACGAACCCCCAGCCATGGATAACGAGGTGATTGCAGCGATGCAGCAGGCCATGGAGGACCTGTTTGCAGACCAGGCAGTGGTGACCATGCGCGACGTGCGCCTCTGGCTGCAGTCATACACCGCAAACGTGAAGGCGCGCGCTGCCGCACTGCAGACCGACAGCACGCTCTCAAATCTTCTTCTGGGCGGCGGCAGTGTTGTAGAGATCAGGTGCGTGCCTCTCTTTTTGACAAGGGCTCCGTATTGACTTATGCTTTCAGTGGGTAATCACGATTACAGTCTTGTCTCAGGCCCCCTGCCTGGCACCCGCTGCACAGCTGCTGATGTTGAGGGCTGAAGAAAGTTTAGCAATGCCTGTAAGCAGAAAAGGACTGTGCTGTGCTGTGAACGCTTGCACTGGTACGGTGCGCTGCTGCATACTGGATCTGGTGTGAGGATGGACTAGATGTGCAGAGGCAGGTATGTGCTGAATACCGAGGATGATCTGGTGAGGAAGGAGATAGTGAACCTGCTGAAGGTCAAGCCAGAGGGGGTCAAGAAGGCGGATGTGATGAGCGCGCTGCGGTCTGCGGATATCAGCACCACAGACCATGCATGCAGCAGGGCTCTAAGGACTCTGTGTGTGGCAGTGGGGGCAGTCTGGCACCTCAAAGAGGGCGCCACATTCCAGAAGAAGATATGATGTGTAGATATGGTACATGTTTCTGACATCAGGCATGCTGCTAACCTTTTTTTAGGACCAGGCAAGAAGATCATGCCCTGGTGTTATTCTTCCGAGCCTGCCGGTGATGCCGTGATGTTTTGATCTTGACGGTTTGCGTAGACTGTGATTCTAGGATTTTTAAAATCTTTTTTTCTGAAGTCTGGGGTTCTGCCCCATTGCAATACCCTCAGGCAGGTATTCAAGTGCAGGTGCACATCACAGCACGTCCTTGCGGGAGGACCACAGGTTAGATGCACTCAATGGCACAACACATCACTCTACAGTTGAAGTTGGCCCTTTGCCTGCACTCCATGCGTGTCCTAAGTACACATACTCTATCAGCAAGCACATCCATGCCCTCCACAAATCATTGCCCAATCTGTGTCAAACTAAATAGGCACCTTGTCTGTGTTGCTCTTTCGCTCCCAGGGAAGCTGGGCCATACAATATTGCTAAATGAAGCAACATGAAAACAAAAGAAGTTCCGCGATAACTGCTGCCAGCCCCCATACAGTGAACACGGCCTGCAAAACAGGTGCTGATCTGGCGGGCAACACCAGAAGCTGTTGGAAGAACCCTTGGGTAGCGGGTGCCTTGTGCAGGAAATGATGATCGAAGGGACGTAGTGTGAGTGGGAAGAGGGGCTCAGAGTCTTGATCTGTGCATGAGAGCCACACAAGAATTGCTCCCAAGCAACTTAGTTGACAGTGTGCACAGGTGGGCAGGCACTAGCATGATGCCCTGAGAAATGCACGACAGTCTCCTCAATACCAGAGTGCTGCAACAAACCAAGCAGCCCACAATGCAGGCATCAGCCATGCAGGGTGCAGCTGGGATCACAGAGTCATCTGAACGAAATGATGAATTGCGAGTGGTGCTGATGAGCCATGCTCTACAATGGTGCCATCTGCTCTACACTGGAGCCATGCTCTGGACCTACACTGGTGAAGCATAAATGGATGTGTAGCACAGGTTTGGGTGTGTAGGTGCGTTGGAGCAGCCAGTTCCACAACATCACACAGTTCTCACAAGCAGATTGATGGTTAGGTAACAGCAGCTCGGAAGGTGGTGTATGAGAATTAAATAGTATGCACGAAACTAGCATCTCACTATAGACACTGTGAAGCATGGAGTAGGGGGGCTATAGGGCAACGTGCAAGTATCCACAAATCTAGACAGGCTGAACCAGCCAATTGGTAACCTTCTAGAGCGTACGCATAATCTGTACAAGCTTCGCATGCTGCTATGGACACCATGCCTGCATCCTGTCATCTAGATTGGTCACAAGAACACAATCAAAGTCGTAGAATCCTTTCAGCTCTACACCAGTGTGGCTCAGCTTCAGCCTGGCTCTGCATTGCCGTGCATGGCACTGTGGGCATGGCATATCGCTGCAACCCTGGAATGCTGACCTCTGCGTGCCCTGAATATATGGATGTCTCCTTGTTCGAACTGACTAGACACATCATGATCGCTTCAACCCTTTCATCTTGTTGGTTCTAGCCAAAAACACGGGAGCACGGTTCCCTTGCTGCAAAGGGAATCACAGCAGTGCGTTCTGTCACCAAGTATGTACAACATGGTTTAAGACCAATCATGTACAAGTAATGGAGATGTACAACAGCAACGTCACAGTTCTCAAACTAAGAAACGTGTGTTGGCTGAGTTTCAAACTGCTTCACACATCATATCAGAGCGCCTCAGCAGCAATGCAACAGTAATCACCGACTCTACACTATTGCTTGCATAAGTGTGTACACTATCTCAAGTAGAGTGGCACCGCCCACGAGATGCCACACCTACCGCAACCACTCCTGGCCGTTCATGAACAACTGACGGCCATCTGGTGCATGCCTGGTTCCCAATTACTCTAGACCGTGTGGGCAGGCCATTTGGCTGCTTTTCTGAATTTCTGTCGACTACAATGTTTCTGATAGATGAGTTCCACAGCTAATCACCCCTTTATATCGAGAGACCCATGCAACATGTACATGTGATTGTGGGAGGTCGATGCATGCTCGTGAATTCGAACCCTCCTACTCGCACGAGCGCATGGGCTACAAATAGGCGTGGGAAAATTGTCTGATTGCAGTTTGTCTCTTCTGTCTGAAGAGCCCGTAGGTGTGCTTGCGGGTGGCAGCTGACCCAATAAGGCTGATCTCAGAGCTGCCGTGTTCTGTCGGACAACTAGCAAGGCGACGGATTCACAGGTATGAGCACTGTCAGTTCTGATGTACGCTGGAGCGTTTCAGGAGCACGCATGGCTTGTTGACTATCACTAGACGAATCGTGAGTCAAGACGAATCGTGAGTCAAGCACTCCCTGTCTGTTCATGAGCTGACAATATGTTCTACTATGTATTCTCCTTTTCAATAGCATTGTTGTGCAACTACCAGTTTCTGGCTGCAGCGTGGAGCTTGTTTTTCTGTCGAGTTCGAGTGTTGTGACGAAGCCCTTGCCATAGGCTGCACATGGCACTGGCCTCCACAGTCAGTCATCGTTCACCCATCATACATCATATTATTCCGCCTTGTTTGAAAGCTGTGTTACTCCTGCTCTCTAGCCAGAGTTCTTTCTTTCAGAGTTCGTCCGACGAGGGCACACGCATACCGCACACTTCAGCAGCTTTCTGTGCCGGAAGTCAGGCCTTGTCGATACATTTTTCAGCAGTATGTGCATTGATACAGCGGAGTATCAAATACTTGTCCTCGCGATGAAGCCCTTGTGGTATGCAGGTTCTGAGCAGTCGAGAATAATTGCCGGTATAATGCGCCTTCAGCGCAAGGTGATGCGTTCGCTGGTGGCAGCATTGGCACTGTCCATCGCTGTTTCGCCGGTGATGGTGGCTCAAGCTGACCAAGGCACTATCCTTGTTGAAGGAAACTTGAGACTTAGTACTGCACATGAAGGATTTGTGCCCAATGATGCACCGGAGTCTGTGATATCAGCTTTTGACAGCGGTTCTTGGTCCGGTTTCTCTGATGATTCCTCTGGAGCAGAGAACGGGTGGACGAATCCTGAGGATTTGTCGTCAGTGGATCCCCACGGGTTGTACTGTGCGTGTGACTGCCCACCCCCTCTCCCACCAATGCCTCCACCTCCGCCGGTGCCTCCACCTTCACCACCGGCTCCCCCCCCGACACCTCCGCCTCCGATGCCCCCCCCAGCACCCCCACCAACACCGCCCCCGCCAACACCGCCACCCCTGCCACCCCCAGCACCGCCACCAGCGCCCCCACCAACACCGCCACCCCCATCTCCTCCCCCTCCAACGCCCCCTCCCACGCCCCCACCACCTACTCCCCCCCCAATGCCCCCCCCCGCACCCCCGCCACCTCTTCCCCCCCCAATGCCCCCGCCAACTCCTCCGCCACCTCTTCCCCCCCCAATGCCCCCTCCAACTCCACCACCACCTA
>JAUMHD010030159.1:0-25402 GCA_032359135.1 Ulvella scutata | reverse complement strand
TGACACAAATCTGGGGTCTTTTTTTTACTTTTTCAAAACCGGTTGTGTTGTGCATGGTGCGCGGCAACCGGCAGAACGCAGCCCCGTGCTGCGCCCCCCCCCCCCCCCCGCGGCCAGTAGGCTCAGAACCGCAAACTCTTTTCATATGTCCACTCGTCGTTGCGACTTCTTCACCAAGGTAATCCTGAGTGCGTTGCTTCGCAACCTCCATTTCAAACACAAGTGTCCAAGTGCATGTGCCGGTTCAACTGCTTCACATGTTTAAACTCACACACACGCCAACTGACATTCAATTTATCATCAGAACCATGTGCTTCCAATGTTCCTCTGCTGCTTGTGCTTGCAGCGCTGTACTGCTGCCATCGGAGAGTATCAGAGGCCAATGGTTCCCAGCTCTGATCTTCGCGAAGCTACATGCGTAGAACAAGAAAAGCGCAGGGAAACAGGGATTCTTCTCAGCACATATTTCTGCATGAAACATCGTGACTCGAGAACTGTGACACACATGTACGAGACCAGAGAATCCTTTGCTGTTCCATTCTCTGGGATGCGCAAGGCGGAGCTTGCTCAAACTGTATCATATTATTATGTCTCCTAGGTATGCTTGTCCATAGTTGGTTCTAGTTTACCGCTGTCCTGAAGGTGGCATAGCACAGTTTGAACGCACCACAGGTTCCCGCCACGATTAAGTGCTGAGCGCATTGCAATGTGGCGAGACTCGATTGCTACCGACAGAGAAGCTTACGTCATTGCTAACATCATGAGCCAGCCTCGGTGCGCTTCTCGTGTCTGCACTAAATATGCCAGGTAGAGTAGGCACGGGGCCATTGCGTTGGATATATTGTAAGCCTGCATTATTTTGTTGCAGGATTGAGTCGCATTTGTGCTTTGTGAGGCAAATCTCGTGCCTGAGATGGCTTGTTGCAGCACAACTACAGTGGAACTGTTGTGCCGGTCACAGCTTTTCAGCACTGCTGCAAGTGAGCTTCATCTGCTTCTTTGCTCACGATGTGGGATGTACTGGGCTAGCTGTGACTCCTGCACAACCATGCAGGAACTCTTTGACAAGAGTTTCGACATCGTAGTCGCAGCCAGGACAATGAGGGCATTTTACCGCTGGACGCATCTATGTTAAACCTTCTGAGGAAGGATTTTTCTTTCATTGAAGACCATGAGGACCCCCCAGATATTGGCTGTGCAGGCGGACAGTCCACATTGGACAGCACAGTCCCAATCAGCAACCAGGCTGCCTTCACGACTGCACCAATAGTCACCACCACAGGAAATCTGGATCCAGAGGCCATTGCTGCACTGTACGAGCGTGCAGTGTGCATGGAGCCCCAGGAGCCATGCTGTGGGCCATGTCTGCCTCCGCAGCCAGCGGTGTCAACAGACAAAGTGCACGAACCATTTAGACCTGCTACTTCGCTGACTAGCACTGACCCACAGATCAGGCTTATCAGCATTGCACCAGCTGTGGAACAGCTCTTAAGTGGGGTGCGCGACACAGCGGCGCCGCATGTGAATCAGGGGTTGACACGATGCGACGTGATCCCTATCAGCCCGATTCTACCGTTCAGTGGAGTTCAGCAGACGTCAGTTACAGCTCCCATATACTCCTCAGGTCAACATGTTGCTCCAGGTGTGCATGCAGGCGGCCTGATCTCAAACAGCTGGCTGCCATTCATTATGGACACGCCAGACAGTCTGCCAGGCCCTGATCCTGAGACGGATACAGCAGCAGAGACAGACCGATGCATGGCACCTGCTGAGCAAGCAAAGCCAGCACAGTCAACTGGCTCGGATTTCAGGGGTTTTGACCCTGGCAGTGAGAAACTGGCTCCAGAGCTGGATTTTTTGATTCGTGCACAGTCCATGAAAATATTGGACACGCCTGCACCAGAAGGGGATGAGGAACCAATCACGCCCGGCCTTGATCTGCCAGCTGCTAGCGCACCACCTGCTGCACACACTGCTGCTGTCAAACGTACCAGCCGCACATATGCCAGTGATATCCTCCAGCGTCATGATCAGAATTCGCTGTCGCTTTGCCCTGTGTCATGCGCACCCAACACTGCAGCAGGTCCAGCTCTTCATGCATTTGGCAGCAGCATTCCAGTAGCTAGTGCATTCACAGCTGGAGTGTCCAACCCACCAGCCGCAGGAGCACAGCCAGAACCATTTGCAGTCACACCAGGTGTTGCTCAGGTGACGACGTCACTCCCCAGTGTGATCCGTGACACTCCAACAGAGTGGGGCACGGGCCCATTGTTGTCTGCAGGGCAGGGTGCTGCAGGTCAGCAAAGCATGATTCTGGACACGCCATTAGAGCTACAGGCATTTCAGTTTCCTGTAGTCCACTCCACCACCTCGAGACACGGGGCTCGAGACACGGGCTCAACGGTTGCAATTAAGCATGAAAATCAACCAAGAAGTAGAGGGAAACCGTTTGACGACAATGTGCTCTCTGGAATGCCTTGTGCTCAGGCAACTGAGAATATTTCCATGTTGACGTGTAAGCGTCGGCGCAGCTGTGCCCCAATCGACCCAGCCTTCACCAGTTCCAGTCAGGAACAGGGTCAGGAGCAGGAACCCTCAGTTTCACCTTCTTCACCATGCCACATCTCTTTGCAACCAGCACAGCAGATGCACAGTGCCGCGCTGCTACAGCCGCTGCCATCATCTTCGTCATACAGCAGTGGGCAGGCGCCGACTTGTCAGCTGCAGCCCAGTGGGGGCCCTCAGACTGTCACGCCACGTCTTCAGAATGAAGGTGGTGTTACTGCACAGCAGCGATCTGGTAATTTCACTGAGCCAGGTGGCGGGGGGGGCACAAAGATGCCCGAGAGCGGCAGGTTGAGCAATGGTAGTGCGCAGCGCACGCCAAGTACACACAACAGGCCGCATGGAGAGATGCCTATGAGCACTAAGCCTCAGGGTTCTGCAAGTAGCAGCATTCATTTTTCTTCAGAAGAGTTCAGCAGGAGGCTGGAGACATACGTGCCGAGTGTGGTGGCGGACGTTATGAAACGCAAGTACTTTTCTGATCCTTTTGTGTTTTTGGCCCGTTGGGTCTGCTGATGCCATGAGTTCACAGCATGCTTGCATTCGTTTACTACCGTGTCATTAGGTCACTCCAGTCAACAAGGAGCATGCATCTTTCACATGCACCCTAAATTTTCGTTGTCAGAGAATGACGCAGCCTGCTACGTCATCTCGCTGTGTTTTTTCAGGGATGGTGGCAACATGGGTGACAGTTTGTTGCATCAATGGCAAGTTGAGGTGAGTCCCCCCCCGCTGCACGCTCTCGAGTGAATTATGTGCCTTTTGCACACCCAGATCTGCTCTACTGCCCTGATATGACGAGGCTACTACGATTACAGAATTCTTCAGCAACAGTTCTCAGTCGTGATTACAGTTGTGTGCACTGCTCCAGGTACTGCAGCAGCCCCGGGTTCTCTTGGGGCGAAACGTTGTGTACTGTGCCCCAACAAGCGGCGGAAAGTCACTTGTTGCAGAGATCATCAGCCTACGACGTCTGCATGATACCAACAAGGCAATTCTACTGGTTCTGCCATTTGTGGCACTCTGTAATGAGAAGGCCAGTCACTGGGAGAAGCTTCTCGCTCCTCTTGGGTTCTCAGTGCAGAGGTACTACGGAGGTCAAGGCCGCGTCATGTCTAAGCTACCCGCCAAAACTGGCATCGCAGTGTGCACTATCGAGAAGGCGAACGGTCTTGTCAATGCAATGACTGAGGCTGGGACACTGGCCTCCAGCATATCTGCTGTTGTCGTGGATGAACTGCACATGGTCGACGACGAGGACCGTGGCTACCTGCTGGAGCTACTCCTGACGAAGCTCCGCTTCGCTGTTCCCTCTGCTGATCCCAGCCCAGTTCGCTCCAACACAAGGCCTGGCAGTGCAGGCTCAGGTCGCTCCAGCAAGTTTGGTAGTGTACATGCAAGTGGCAGTCCCACTCCATGTACACAAGCTGGACACATGCAACAAACGCAGCAAGGTGGCCTGACCCAGTTTCTGGGATCCGCAGCTCCCACTGTTCCATCTCAGACTGTTGGCATCCAGCTGATAGGCATGAGTGCCACCTTGCCCAATGTTGATCTCATTGGCAAGTGGCTGGATGCTGCAGTGCATGTCACCTGTTTTCGGCCTGTACGGACCCCTCAACAGCGCATAGATTGTGTTTTGTTCTGTGTCACTCTATTATTGTGTGCACGCACTTAGGGAAGGCTGCCTTTCATCCTGCTGTGTTGTTTTGTGCAGTGCACTTTGCTTGGACACATAAACACAAGCGTTCCTGCCTTGCAGGTTGAGCTGCAAATAAGTATATTCCAGGGAACAAAGTTGCATGAGCCGAAGTCACCTCATGCTGAGGTTGATGACTGGCATCAAGAGACCGTGGATATGTCCAAGTGGAGTGAGGTGGGGGCACGTGGCCAGAAGAATCCTAAGGCAAAGCTGGACCCTGATGATCAGAAGATTGGCTACCTAGTAGATCAGACCGTTCAGGTACTTCTCAACTATGCGTGTTGGATTGGACTGCATCTCCTGTTCCAAGTCATGCTATACTGTACCGTGCTCATAGCTGGGGTGGTTTCTGCACTGGGTGTTCCTCGACTGGGTTGTTGCACCCGCCGGTTGTCCAGATGTATCTTCTGCATGCTCATTGAGTTGTGCTCCGCTCTTCTCAGGTGCTCAGAATGCCGCTGTGAAAGCCTTTTCTTGGTGACCCCCCCCCCCCATACAACCTTTGCCCGATGTGTACAGCGCATCTAAGTGCTGCAGGAACACAAGTCGGTGCTCGTATTTTGTGGCACCGTGGCACGTGTTGAGCAAACTGCGAAAGATATTGCTAGGTTCTGTTCAGAGGGCCTGTTGACCATCCATGAGCGCTCTACTCTCTACCACAGTGGCGCCTCTCCATCTAAGAGAGCAGAGTTCCTTGCAAGCCTGCCCAAGAATACATCTGAGACTCTGCGTGGGTGCATCACTCATGGTGTAGGCTATCATCATGGCAGTGCGCTCACTTGATTCTCAGTCCCTGTACTCTGTTGCATGGCTTCATCTGCTGTGGCGTATGGATAGGAATGTGTACAGCACTCCTCTTCCTTGCGATCTCTGTACTTTTCTGATCTAGCGGTAACCGATGTCATCAGTTTGTTCCGCAATGACGCCCTTGAGGTACATCACCATGCAGAATTGGTGAAGGAGAGCCGAGAGTCTGTTGAAAATGCCTTTAAGAATGGTGTCATCTCAGTGTTAGTGGCAACCAGCACTGTGGCTACTGGTGTCAACCTTCCAGCTCAACGTGTGATCATCAGAGACAATTATACTGGGAAGAAGGACAATTTGTTGTCTGTTTCGCGTCTCCGGCAGATGGCTGGCCGTGCTGGCAGGTCTGGGATTGACACCAAAGGAGAATGTGTCTGTGTTCTCCAGAACACCTCAGCCCCAGCTCTGAACCGCATGAAGAGACTCATGACAGCGCCGGTGTGCATACCATGACCAAACTGACTGCCTTTCTTCTTCATACGCGCACAAGCTCTCATCCACTGGCTCGTAGGAAATATTGTACTAGCTAGAATGTTCTAACAGCAATTGGATCTACCATGCATCATGCACAAGCACCAATTCTTGGACAGCAGTATACGGTTCTAGTTTCTCAACTAATACTGTGCTGAATGTTCGACATAGCTTCTGCGTATCTACCAGATATGTAAGCTGTTTGTGCTGATTGTTGAATATGTTGCAGCCCGAGAAAGTGTCTAGCTGCTTGACCACTGAAAAGCGCGGAATGGACCGCATCATGCTTGAGGTGGTGGCAACTGGCCTTGTGCGCACCGCAAACGACATCCTCGCGTTCATCCACCACACACTCCTGGCTGCTGACTATGAAGCTGCAGCTCAAGAAGACAAGGACACAGGAGCAGGTCAACCTGAGTGTGTTGATGGGGCCGCCTTGTTTCCACCTGCTAAGCAAGAGTGGCACCAACGGGTTGCTGAGACTTGCAAGACAAGCATCTTCAACTTAGCTCAGCAAGGTTTTGTGTTCTGGAAGCCGCCTGTAGCCTCCAGAAAGTCAACAGATGCTGATGACGACAGAAAGTCCAAGAGGCTAAGTGACCCATCGCCTGAGCAAGGTCACTGGGCCCCCCACAAGCTTGCTGCTGCAGCACTTCGTGCCAATATTGCACCGGAGGAAGCTTTGACGGTGAATGAAGATGTTGCCAGTGTTGCTAGGCAGCTGTGCTTGGAGAGTGACCTGCACCTCATGTACCTTGTGGCACCGGTGAAGGTGAATGAGACGCTGGAATGGCACACTGTTTATCAGGCAGTGGAGCGTGCTCATTCGCATAGCTCTATTGTACAAACCGTTTGCAAGCGCACAGGTGTAGACATCGAGTTTGCTCGCCGATTGGGTCAAGCAAAGAGGGTTGGATTCAAACCTGAGGTGTGCGTCATGTTCCTCTGTTCATGCAAGTGTTTTTCAACTCTTGCATGTGATCGTTCTGTAGCACAGAACAGGAGAACCAAAGCAACCTCAAGTGCTTTTCATCATCTTAGCTCTTGCGTGTTCTCACTTCTGATTTGCCATATTTCCACGTGCTTGGTATCGACGCTCACCGATCGTGCAGAAAGGGCAGTACGAAAAGGGCAAACGAAAGAATGCGGACAAGAAGAGGCAGCTGTACAAGGTGTACATTGCTCTCATATTAACTGAGATTGTCAATGAGGCTCCACTGGACAGGATTATGAAGATGTTCTACCCTGTGGACAAGTCTGTTGTGCAGTCGGATAGTGCATGGGCAGCCTATGTGGCAAGACTCGAGAAGGAGATTAGCTCACTGCAGGTCAGCTTTCATCCCCCAACCCGTCTCGCTCTCTTGGCAAGCTGCAACTGCGCAGATGTGTTTCACTTCAAGGGTTCTACAGACAATGGTAGCATTCCCCAGGTCTTCACATGGCATCTCTGGGGTCTACTATGCAACAGTTTTTGTCAGTGTGAAGCATGCATGGTGTTGACATCTGTTCTTCATGAACACACTTGTTTGAGAATTTCACAAGTGCCAAAAAAGGTGGAAATTTTAGCATGCAGTACACCATTGCGTGTATCATGCAAACATGCACCAGATGGAATGCACCATGGTGAAGCTGTTTACTGCAGGACGAAGCAGGGAGGTCGGCATCCATGATTGCGGCTTTTTGTGAGCGTATAGGGTTCACTAGCCTGGAGCTGCTGATATCACACTTCCATGGCAGAGTTCTGCATGGCGTCAAGGAAGACCTGGTTGATCTGACGAATCTGAAACATGTCAAGGGCAGCACTGCACGGCTGCTGTACACAGCTGGACTAGAAACAGTCGAGTGCGTTGCAGAGGCAAGCCGAGATGAGATCCATGCTGCCTTGTGCCAAGGAAAGCGTAGTAATGAGCAGCAAGGGGAGTGGAAAAAAGCTGGAATGATACTGAAGTCTGCAATTCAACTGCTGAAAGTGCGCTGCCTTCTCAGCATCCCGCATTGTGTTTTGCTTGGCTCGCAACGACTGGATGTTGACCACGTCGGGAGCATGATTTGTAGCAGCATTTTCATGAAGGAGGAGGGTGATGAGACGTAGCTGTGTAGGAGAGAGCTGATGCAGCAAGGGAGTCGCTTGATGAAGTGAACAAGCTTGTGGACCGCAACCTTCAGAAGGAAGGCGAGCCTCACACACCTCTCGCACAGAATGCAAGCACACCTGGACAGGTTGGGCTAGCTTCTGCTCTCAGACGAAAGTCTGCGCTGGAGCCACCTGCATGTGCCACACAGCAGTCACCAAGTAAGCAGCACGGGGAGATGCGTGCACGGCATGGCCCGGACCATGCCGCTTCTGCCGGCAACACTGCTGTATCACCTGGCCGATCCCCAGGTCATCAGACAGGCAGGCATAACATGGTGGAGCAGAAAGCACATCTGCAGCAGCATCCCCTCTCCACTCCACTGGCTGGATCAGATGTGAAAGGGGGCAGTACGCAGTGTATATCACCGAAGCATGCTCAGGCACACGAGCAACAACCAGTGCTGCCCATACATGCACAACAGCCGCAACCTATGCAGCCTGGGCAAGCACAGCAACCACAGTCTAAGCAGTTTGTGGAACAGAGTGTCGCACATCCCCTTGTCCCATCAACTGTGCCAGTATGCTCTGCTCTCAGTGTTCAAGGAGCACCTGTGGGTCAGCACATAGCACAAGCCAAAGGGACGTTTGCGCATCCTACTGACAGAGGGGAACAGCCAACTGCCTCAGCCGTTGGAGGTCCTGTGGATACCTCGAGCCGCGCTCTCCAGCAGACAGCACACTCTAGTGCTTTCATTGCTCCTGAACCTCGTCAGCATATAACGTGCATGCCCTCTACTGGTCAGCCGAAGAGTCCGAATGACACATCAAACATGCAGCCAAACATGCAGTACATGCAGCTGGGCACCACAAACATGCTTGTTTCTGGTGCTCGTCAACATTCTGGTGTGCAACCAATGTTGCGCAACAATTGGTCTCCTCACCAGATGCCTAACTATCCTCCGCTGCCCACCTTGGCCACACCTACCATCCCAGCAGGCACCTTGCACCTACCCGTGAAGCCTGTTTTGCATCACCCTGTGCTGCCCGTGGCACCACACCAGCACAGCATGACGGCAGCACCATTGGCCTCCCATCCGAGCAGCTCTGCAGGAGTAGCCATGAGCACATCTAGCGCACTGCTGCAGCGACAGCACGTGTACATGCCACATCACAATCATGCTGTGCAGTCACCTACGCCTGATGGGACAAACGCAGTCGTGCGGATGGCAGGTGGGCATGTTCCACCCCACCTAGATGTTTCAGGGCCAGATTGGAAGCAGGCACAGAATGCAGCAGTTCATCAGCATCCAGGGGCCCACTGGCAGCATGCCTCTGGAGCCATACCTCACGTGGCAACTTGTTCCACATCCATGCCTGCATACGCACCTTATCAAATGCAGATGAGACCCACGATGTCCCTGCCGATGCCAATGCCAGTGGCAGGTCGTCCGATGTGGCCTGCACGCCAGCCAGCACATGTGCATGGCATCTCGCATGCTGCAGCTGCAGGCTCGTCAAAGGCATCACACACCGCGCACCCAAGTGTTGCAGCTACAGTGCAGTACCCTGTCGCACCATCGCGCAGCACTGTCATGTCCGCAACTGGTGCGGGTGTGCAACAGCAAGGTGCAACCTCGACAGCACAAGCACAGGGGCAGCCCAGCTTCCAGGTACCCCATCCATTGTCACCCCTGAATATGCTCCAAAACAACTGCAAGACAGGAGCTGCAGCCTGCAATATTCATGCCCCCTTGGCTTCATTTGGCTTGTACAACAACGTTGGGCAGCAACCAGCGCAATGGTTGGGTGCCCCGACCAGCCACCAAAAGGACGCTGCACGCTTTCCCCCTCAGCAAGCTAAGAACCAATGTGATGGGCGTGGGGTACAATGGGCGGCCACATCAGTAGGCACCAAGCGGCCTGCAGATGCTGATGGTACAGGCCCCGCTGACAAGGCGCCAAGGTTCACAGCCATGCCTCAGGTGCATGCCACAGGTGCACAGCAACAATCCGGCTTGCAACAGAGTCAGCAGCAACACCATCATGTGCAGTTGCGGCAAGAATCGATCGCAGGCAAGGGATATGCACAACTGGCAATGTCTGCTGCACCGCAAGGGGTCCCTGACGGGAAAAATCCCTGCATTCTTGCACGACAGCCACAGCCAAGCAGCGCTGTTGGAGCATGCGTACGCGCAGGGCAGGCACCCCCTGTAGCAGCTGCACAGATGCCTACATCTGAAAACGCAAACGCAGCAGTCCCAGGAGTCAGCAATCTCCAAAACGTCGCTTGCAACGCCCAAAACTCTGACATTCCTGGCCATGAAAAACTCGCCGTGGCACCTGCTCCCCCTGGTCCACCGTCAGAGGAACTGCCTTTGCCAGATCCCCATGCATCTGCTGAGGCGTTCAAGGCATTCTTTGATGCTCAGCCTGAAGGCCTGAATGTGGTCCTTGATGCTGCTTACATGCAAGGCGTCTGTAAAGCAATACCGGCCTGCTCTGAGGTTGCAATTGAGCTGGTCCACTGCACCAAAGTTGATGCGAAGGTGCCTGTGCAAGTGAACCGCCGCATGCCACCTGTAAACCCCACACAGCTGAAGGAGCACCATCTAGCCCTCAAGAAGGGAAGCTCACTCTCTCCTGAGGCCAGCGGATCACGGTCGTACTCGACAGCCAGGGGCATGGTTGTTTGCTGGGACCAGTGCCGCTGCTTCTTCATCATGATGAGGCTTGGAAGTGGTCAGGAGGGTCAGAAGCCGGTGTGTCTCAAGTACTGGAAGCATCTTGCAGATGCAATGGCATCTCCAGTGGCCAAGGTTGGCATGGGCATGAAGGACATGATGCATTGCTTCCGTACCCTTGGGTGGGAACAGGAAATGCTGTGCAAGTTCCAGCGGGACATCCCAGATCAAGGACTGGGTATGAATTTAGCAGGGCAGCTTTCAGACGTGAGAGTTGCTGCCAGCCTCCTACAGCCAGGCTCCAGCATTGTCTCCGATGCTGATCAGAAGAGGCAGTTTCCGCGTGAAAATGACAAAGATAAGCACAGGGTGAAGAAGCCTATGGGGAGCAGCGCGCATGGGCAGGATATGCAGGGCCCTGCTGAGAAACTCCTGAGGCTTGTGTATCAGCTGCATGGCTGGAAGAGTCAGGAGATGGGTGACCCAGAACTGCCATCCCCTGCCAGCTATGCGCCAGTGTGCTCCAACAACAAGCGGCTGTCAGCTGAGGCCTTGAAACCTGTCGTGGAGGCGGCTCGGGAATTGATGCATGCGTACAAGCTACACTGCCAACTAAAGCCTGTGCTGGAGAAGCTTGAGCTCACAAAAGTGTTGCACAAGATTGAGTGGCCACTGGGGAGGGTGCTTGGGGACATGCAACAGCGTGGGATTCCAGTTGATGTAGATGAGGTGGACAGGCAGCTTGCTGACGTGAAGCAGATACAGGAAGCACTTGTTGAGGAGGTGCTCAAGGTTGCCAACCAGCACGGCATGCATAACTTTGGGCTGCCATCTGGCACCAATCCGAAGGTTCGGGAACTGCTCTATGAGAAGCTCAAGATACCACCTCCTCCTGGTGCTCATGTGTGTTTCTTGGCCAGCCGTCATTGTCCGATCCCTGCTGCATCATTCGTGAGAAAGTCCCCCATGTTGTGATTATTGCGGTCCTGTTGTGCCAAAATCATGATCAAGATTTTGATATTCTGCTCATCAAGCTTGATGAGCAGAACATCTTGTCATTAGTTCGACACGTTGCATCTTCCTTTGCAAGTCTGTTTGCCGAATGCGAAACGGTGGAGCTGTTTGAGCATGGTATTGTAGCAGGATTTCGACAAGCAACAGTTTCTGCTGTGCAGAACCCGAACTCCAAGACTAACAGCTTGTGTACATCAGCAGAGGTACTGCAAGACTTGCTCAGTCACCGGAAAGACTGCCCAAAGGTGGTGCAGTACATCATGGACTACAGAAGCTTATGTAAGTTTAGGGAGGTCCTGGATCAAGGCGACGAGAAGTCATCAGACTTGAGAACGCTGCTCAGGACTGCGCAGCCGTTCTCCATCTCCTGTAGAAGCAACAAAGGTGGCATGCTTGTCCAGGTGAACACGTCTTTCAGGCAAACACAAGGCGATAATGGGCGCCTATCCACTGAGAGGCCAAATGTACAGGTGCAGCTCTGGGATTCCCCCTTTTTTTCTACTTTACCACCTGATTCAGAGACTTGCACTGTAATTGGTAGAGTTGACAACTTGTGTTGCAACAAGCTGAATAGCACTGCAACTGAGATGCAAATTCAACGCTTGTTTTGAATTCTCCAGCACACTATCAGCAACATGACATGTTTCATGCCTCTAGGCTGCTAATTAGTACAGTTCTTTCTTTTCATCACAGTTCTTTCATCAATCGCTGCCCTAGCTGTTTCACAGTGCAGTGCGCACCAAAACCAAAGACCTTCAGCTTCCCGGAGGGTAGCGATGGCACCTGCAAGGCGGTGCATGTGAATCTGCGCTCCATCTTCCGTGCGCCTGAGGGTTGGAGCTTCGTGTCTGCGGACTACTGCCAGATGGAGCTAAGGATCATGGCACACCTAGCAGAGGAGGAGGCTCTCATCGCAGCCTTGAACCAAGTCGGCCCGAGCGGCAGCAATGGTGGCGGGATCGACCCCTTCTCAATCCTGGCAGAAGAGACAGGCCTGGACAGAGCAGACATCAAGCAACTGTTCTACGCTGTGTCGTACGGCATGGGCAACGTGACCCTGTCCAAGAAGCTGCAATGTGATGCCAACACCGCAGATAGGTGGAAGCAAGGGCTCCTTGCCAAGTTCCCCAAGGTGCGAGCACACAAATTCAGATGACGCAATGACGGTTCTGATGCGGCAGCTGTTGGTGGCGGCATTGCAGCACGGTGAAATTTGCTAACAAACACCAGGCCGTCTGGCCCCTGCATTGATGAGTTGATAAGCAGGTCTCAGCTGGCCTCTGCATGCAGATTGAGCTGTGGTCGCAAGGTGTGAAAAAAACTACCGCAGATCAAGGCTACCTCAACACGTTTGCTGCGAAGCGTCGTAGGTGGTTCCCTCACGTAAAAAGCTCTCATGAGCCAGAGAGGAGGGCTGCAGAGCGCGCAGCAGTCAACTTCACCTGCCAAGCAGGTGCTGCGGACATCACAAAGTGGGCGATGATCAAAGTGGAGGAGGCTGTGTTGAAAGATGGGCTGCATGATTCCATGCAGATGTGCCTACAAGTGCATGATGAACTGGTGTTTTTGGTGAGAAATGATCGGTTGAAGCAGTGCGTTCGTGTGATCCGGGATGCGATGCAGGGTGCTGCAGATGCTCCCGGAATGTGGAATATGCTTGTGCCAATGAAAGTGAAAGTCAGTGTAGGGCCAAGTTGGGGTGAGTTGGAGAAGTACAAGTGTACAGGTACAGATTAGAGTAGTAACAGCATGACCTTTCCGAAGAGGTGCGATGTTCAAAAACGGAATGGTTCAAAATGAGCACATGCACTGCTATGTTATAGTTCAACAAGGGCACCCACAGGTACATTGTCAAGGAGATGTCGGTTACACCCAAGGCCGTTCTTGACGAACAGCATTCATCTGTCACTCGCCATCGGCCTATTTGAATGAGAAGTTAATACTATAGCTCCCTGCTCCTTGTACGGATCATTCAGTTTTCCAGACGGAATCTGATAAACGGCTATGTCAACCTCTCAAAATAAAGAATAAGCGAAGAGAAATGCATCTTCTCTCCAAAGCACCCTGAATAAGAACAGGTTTGTCTACAGAAAACTGTGGTGTGTTTCCTACTTCAGCTGTGGTTGGCCAGAGGCAACCCTGCGCCCAGCACACACAGATTCGCATGAAGTGGAGCCTGCTCCTCCTGTACACCAGCCACTCTCAATGCAAGGCAACTGAAAACAACCCAGTGTGCCTTGTGCAATGCCCACACCACATCTGCAACTGAAAACCCTCCCAAACTGCGCACCCGTTTCATCTTGGACCCTAAGGCCCCAGTGCTTGGATGTTCATGCTTTGCTCCCCTGAGAGTAGGTTCACAAAGTTTTGAATTTATTTTATCATGAGTTTTGTATCGATAATGATGTCTTGGGCATCAACAGACTTTAAAGTAGATCATCTAAATACACTTGTAGAAAGCATTGTGACGTTTGGGAGGAAATGCCAGGTATCAGATGCTTGCACAACCACAGCATCCGCATAGAGAATGTATCTTGCGAACCGTCAACATCCAAACACCAGGACCTAAGCTATTGGTGGCCATCTGATGACAAGCACAAGGAATGCATTGTGAGCAAGGCATCATTGGAAACATAGGGGGCAGCCCATCAGCTCCATCCTCAGTATCATGCAGCACAAACACATTGCAAGGCAGCGTGCCACGGATGCTGCCGCGACGAGGCATTGCTCAGCTGTGGAACATGTTCAAAACGAAAGGAAACATGAGGCGCACGTGTGGAACAGCAGCATAGACGTCTTCCAGTGTATTGGCACGTGACAAGGTACCAAACATGGCTGACTCGCGGGCCCCCACGGGCGCATGCTCCAACGCCTCAATCTCCGCATCATTCATGAAATTCACACTTGGTGCACCGGTCGAGGACCTTGCAGCTGTGCCCTCCTCCCTGCTGGTGGTGGGCCCTGCAGCACGCACCCCCACCTCACAAGCTTGCAGGAGACTACAATTGGAGACTACATGGTGGTGGCGCAGGCCTGCGGCATGCTGTGCGCATCCTCACATTGCAATGGGGTACTTCAAGGCGGCCCGCAGCCACCCTGTGCTGGCCTTCTTCCGATGCCGCACAGACCGCAGATGGCTGTGGCCTTCTCTGAAGCCTTAAGGGGGCATAAATGAAGCCTCTCTGCCATGATGCGTCCCCGATAGTGGTGCACAGGCTGGGAGTGGCGCCATCCAGAACTTGCCCCAGGCAGAGCAGGCCAGGAGCAGAGTGTGCGGCGCAAGTGTTCGGCACAGAGGGCAGGGGGTCGCACCTGGTATCGACGAGTTCGTGGTAGCTTCCAAGCGCCCAAAGTCCAAGGATGTCTCCAGCTGAGGCAGCAGCGCAGCCACGTCTGCATCGGTCGCCTCAGCATGTTCTGGGGTTGGGAACGCCAGTGGCCTCCGCATGAATGCGTCGGCATTGCTGGCACAGGCATGCGCACCGCCGCTTTCCTCCTTCGTGATCTGCAAGTCCGGATTGAGCATCTCCTGCATGCATGTACCGCTGTCATATGGTGCATGCATATCCTGCGGTGCGCATCGACAGCATGCTCTCATTCCATGCACGGCATACTCTCAAGCAAAGAACAGCGTGTGGGGTCTCACTGTCACCCTGTAACAAGCAGGCGACAGGGCTGGCACCAATGCCGGCTGCAAAGGAATGGAAACAATGGTAGGGACGCTAATCTGCTGCACCACATGAGCGCAGGCAGCAAACAGGAGGTGGCATAAGACAGGAACTCTGCGGCAGGCAGCAGCGCAGCATGCGCACAGCAGGCCTCAGCGTGCAGGGGGCCAGAGGCGGCGCACAGTGTGGAGGGAGCGCTCGCGGTCTCTCAAGCAGGAGGCCGCAGCCCCGCCAGTGGGCTGCCCCTGTGGAAGACTTGCAGGGCACTCTGACGCTGCTGCAGGGGCAGTCGGCCGGCTACGCTCCAAACTGGCGACGGGCTTGCTTGCACCTGTACACCAGCAGCATGTGATACGGCCGCTCATCACAGGACTGACACAGCTGCCCCGCAACAGCAAACACGAGACAGCCATGACACTGCAACACGGACACAGCAGGGGGGCTGCAGGGGGGTGCAGGGCGGGGGTGCACCTGCCGCAGAGGGGGCGGGGGGGCCGTCCGCAGCAGCAGCACCAGGCTGAGAGATGTCTAGCGATTGTGCAAAGCTATTGAACAGATCCATGTTCATGCCCAGCGAGTCCCACATGGTTGAGTCAGCAGCGCGCGACTCCAGCAGCTGCAGCGCCATCAGTGGATCGAAAGATTCTCCCAGGGTGCCACTGCCCAGCTGCCAGCTCATTCCAGGCCCTTGGGTACCTCCAAACGGAGATTCAACAGGGTGCTGCCTTCGCTGAGCAGCTGGCTGATCGCCTGCTTGCGTCATTGGCGCATGAAGGCTGCTGTGTGTGCCTGCCTGCGCTGCGCCTGTGCTGTCGCAGCCGAGGCCCACCGCAGCCACCTGCCGCGCGATGCCCTGCAGAGTGTCAGGATACGGCCTGTGCAGCTCTCTATCTGACCCACAGGGCATGCCTGTAAACAAGGGGGGTGCGTGCGCGAGCTTGTCTTGCTGTGGATTGCAGGTGGAGGGAGCTGTGGAGCCGTAGCGGGTGGCCTGGCCCCCCGCAAATCGACTGGCTGAAGCACCGCCTGGCGCCACCTGCGACTGACGCTCATTGGACTTGTCACCAGCCACGCTGGACAAGGTGCTGAAGAACGTGCTAGCATCGACACCAGTGCCTTGCTGCGAGCGGTCGGCCAAGTGCAATGACGTGGAGTCGAATGGAAGTGCGGATACAACCGCCGCTGAAAACGCTCCATCGAAAGGTGTGCTGGTGGTCACAGCTGAGCTCTTGTCACTTGAAGCGTTGGTAGCAGCAGACAGGGGTGCAGGGGGTACGGGGGCAGCGGCAGGGAAGCGCATGGGCACCGCCTCGTAGCCTCCTGGCGGAACGCACGCGCCAGGCCCCTGAAAGAACTGTGCGATGCTTGCTGCAGTGGAGCGCGCAGCAGCCTGCTGGTGGCCCTTGGCATCTGAAGGTTTTCCCCCGAAGATGGCGGCTGTGGCGGCATCCATTGGGCGGCTCTGCGTCGCGCGGTTGCCGCCGCCATGATGTAACTCGTGCGACAGCGGGACTGCTGCATAGAACCGACTTCTGCTTGAAAACTACGCAAGCCAGGCATGCATGCCCCAGCCTCATGTTACTAGGCATACATGCAAACCCCTCTTCTTCACCACATTGGCACCAAACGTACACATTGGCACCACGCGTATGCACACAGATAGGCTTCACCGGATCAGACGCTACAATGTGTGTAATATCAAGCACATTGTTCAAGGTGTAGCGCCCACCTTTAGGCGCCAGATCTGCAGCAGTGCCAGCAGCAGGCATGGCCGGAGCACTCTGCCGTTGAGCTGCCCCAGGCTGCGGCCTCCTGCCGCCTTGGGAACAGGAGGCCGCAGGCTGGCCGCCTTGCAACGCAGCATCAGCGAAAGAGCCGTGATTTTGAGCATGAGGTGTGGCAGGCTCCGCAGGTGCCCTGTCGCTTGCATCTGCGGGCTGCTTGCCAGCTTTGGTCTTGTACGCTTCCCCCCCACGCGACTTCACGGCAGCGTACATCTCCTCAGGGTTTCTGTAGCCCAGCTTCATGGTTGCCTTGTTGCGCTGCTGCACCCCGCGGCAGATGCTGATGGTGGGAGGGCTGAAGAGGACCGCCGACACGTCCGCAGCAGAGGGCGCCGTTCCCACCGCGATTGCAAACAGAAAGTACCTTGGCTCCTGCACAGTCAACTGCCTGTCAGGTCTGGCCTTATACTCCCCACACCGGCAGTGTTGCCAGCTGCCTGCTCATGCACGTGACCGCAATGTTGTGCATCACCATCTCCTGGCCTCCACTGCAACACTCGCCAACCGGCCGCAAACCAGTGCGAGCGACAGGAGGTTGCGCGAGAGAAGCACACCATGTTTGAAGGGATCCGAAACTCAAGGTTTGAGAATGTGACATCTGCAACCTTCTTCGCGATGTGCTCCTCGGGCAGGCTGCTGATCAGCTCCTGCATGCGCAGCATGCCTGTTGAAGAGGGCCCGGTTGGTGCTGACACTGTGTGGCCCACGCTGCCAGTGCAGGGCACGGGCTACCTCCCAACAGCCTTGAAATGAAGAAAGAAACAGAGCAAAGCATCTTGAAACTTGCGCACTGTTGCGCATGTGAAATTACAGCAGTGTACATGAGTATGCGTGCAAACGGGGCTGCAACAGAGTGGCACAGGCAGAGGTAGGCATCACGGGCGCATACCGGCTCAAAGGCAACTGAAACTGGTACAGCACACTTGCCCTTGAAGGGCTGGTCTGTCGCGTTGGGAGTGCCTGCAGCAGCTGCCAGCAGAGAATCAGAGACTGACCGAGGCAGCCTTGGCTCCTCTCCCAGTCCAATTATCAGCTCATTCTTCTGCTGCTCGTTGAGGGCAAATGCATGCACCGTTCCTTCGAACGTGACTGGGCGTGCAGATTGCACCTCCACCTGCAGGTTCGTGGCGGTGACGCTTGTTGTGTATCACATGGGCCTACTGGTGGTACATGTGATGTGCCAGAGGTTGTGCCTGGGAGATGGCTCCTGTGCTGTAACAGTTCAGGCACATCCATGCCAGGAACGCGTTAGAAGGTGAACACGACAGAAGGAGCTTCAAACCTGCACTTGAAACGCAGGAGAGAACTGCCTGTCTTTCTTGATGGGAAGCACTGTTTCTGCAGGGGCCACATAGATGCGCAAGCGTACTGTCAGCCACATCTCACCAGCTGGAGATTTGAACTTCGCCTGGAGGAATTCAGCCTCGGTAGAAACGAATCCTCTGTTGTGGTAGCAAGCATAGTGCGTTTGAAACCGACCAACCCCTGTGACAGAGCATCCACTGTTAGCCTGAGAGGCTCATGTGTTTCGCAAACTCAAAGACGAGTCCCTCGATCTGTAACACGAGAAGTAGATGGCATACAGGCAGGCAGAACCATTGGAGTTCTACCTCACGTGCTGGTGCTATAGCCATGCGATTCAAGTTCTGTAAAGTGCCGTTTTCAGGCACACTTGGCAGCATATCGCTTGCGGCACAGCTGAAGCAGAGGTGGCTTGACGAGTACAATCAAGTCGACAAGTACATAGCAATGCACCGCCCAACGAGCACGAAGTGCCTTTTTCAGGGTGTCATATCTGAAATGATCGATGCAGAGTAGTGCTAGGACGTGTTGACACTGCACACCGTGTACATACCATAGCACTAGGTCGCGTGAATACTGCTGTGCATGCAACTGAACACCTCGCCAGTGCGTCAAACAGGCTATATGCACATAAATGTAGCTCAGACCGGGCGGGAGGGATATAATACACACCTGGCAGCTCATTCCGCTTTGCGAACGGTGCCTCTAACTCGCTCCAAGCGACCACGGGAGTCGCCATGCTGAACTATTGCTGCTTCTGCACAAATAATATACTGTGAGGTAGAAACTAGCGTTGTGCTTGAGTGTAGCCAGCACATTAGCAGGCACGGCACTTGTGCACAAGGCCGAAGTACTCTGATAGCAGACGGTCAATTCTGCACAGATAACATACGCACGTCCATTACAGGACGCATACATGATTCAAAACGTCTGATCTGCAGCTGCAATCAGTCGCCAGCGTGGCAATTCAAGTGAGCAGAAGTCGGAGCTGAAGCGGTACCCGTACCGGCACCAAGCCTTCCAGATGATGACTTACTGACAAACTATCTTTCTCAGCAAGTATACGGCGTGATTTGAAAACTACCCGAACCAACGCGACGCGCAGCGCTCTAGAACAGCGAGTGCAGTAACAAGAAACGGTACAACTTGTGTATCTTCCCGTGTGCAAGAGTGCGGATGAGTGCAGACACTGAGCCCTTTCGCATACCAGACTAACATTCCAGTACGTGAAGCAGCAGGTTATACGCTGTTTCTGTATGAGTGTTAACGATGCTTGCACCGTTCACACCACCTCACACCACGGTGCAGCCATCTCACACGCTCAGAGCTGCATGCAATGCACGGCTGCGAACGCGACAGTCGGTTCCCCACCTGAATACTGGCGTTCAGGTCCCATGAGTAATTACATCGACAAGGACGCGGATAGGGAGACAGGTGGAACGCGGGAAGCGAATTGAACGCAAACATCCCTAAGGATGCCCAGCGCACGATAACCGATCTCAGTGACACCCAAATAAAGGTTTTTGGTAGCACTGCACGGAGGGCCGGCCACGTACCACAAGGCACCAGTCTTCGCAGCACTACCGCAAATGACCAGACCAGTGAGACAAAAGTCAAAAACAAGCATCCAAGACAAAGAAACAAAGCCACTGCACCACCGGCCGTGCCAGAAGCCCCTGTAGGAAGGGGCCCTTTGTATGTCCCATGAGTCTCGCGTCCCGCTCTTATCAGCCGCGTCTCACCTTGTGCCCCATCCAGCGCCTGCTGCCCACTCGAGCGTCTCTTGCCCCTCCTTCCATGGTTTCCTCCCTTCGCGCGTTGTCTCCTGCCCCTCATGCGCGCTCTGGTGTTTCTTTGTTTTGGCTGGGGCCGCCCTAGGTGGCTGCCCCTCCTCCTGGCTCCTCGGAGTGCTGAGGCCCATTCCCTTCGGGGTTGGCGTGATCCTTGATAGGGTTCTTTTTAGTGACGAGGAGCATCGGTGTGGGCGCCTTGCTGTGCAACCTCGATTCCGCGATGCTGGCCAGTGCGCCTGTCTATCCCCTGACCGAACACTGCTCTCATGCTATTCTCAGCTGTCCCTGGCAGCCTCTGGGAACCATGCAGCTTCAAGTCAACCCTCCACAACCTGGATACACATGTGTGGTAACTTCCCGTACCTGGCTGCCAACTTCTTATTCCCTGCAACAACCCTGCTCAGCTGAGGCGAAGCCTCTCCTCGCCCGTTTTATTGTACGGTGGCTTGGACCAGGGCCACCTATTGTCCACGTTTCTGTATATGATGACTGCTTTGATGGTGTCCTTGACGATGTGCCGAAGGCCAAAGGGGCATGCTCAGGCTGGCATCACCGTTGGGAACAGTTTCCCTGGACTCCAAACGCATATGTGGGCACGACACACTCACAGCTTCCACAATCCCTCTCGTTACTATGCGGCCCGCTGTGACGTTGCTGCATATATGCAGTAAAATCCTGTTGGCTGGCGATGCTGTGACTTAAGATGCTGTGCCTGTGGATCGATGCGCTTTGGGCTGTGGTATTGTGGGCTAGCTGGGCTCGGCTCGGCAGCCTCAGTGGTTCGCCCCCCTGGTCTCGGGTGGATCGTTGCCCCTGCCCCACCCCTTTTGGGGGTACTGAGGCCGAAGCCCTTCCTAGGAATACTCTACGCTTGTGATGTGTGGGAAGACTCCCGTAAGGAGCCGAAAACCAGACCACAGACTCTTCACGCTCATGAATATTGCCAACAAGCAGAATACTGTTTCGCAGCTGTCTTCTGCACATCTCATTAACAGTTTTAGTCCTTTTTCGGAGGCCTGCAATGTCATGCACCATGGCGCCCATCTTTTCACATGCAGAGACAAACCTTCTTAACAGCAGCGCTATCTGCAGTAGACCAAGCACTATGTTAACTGTATGGCCCGTGGGTACATCACAGGCGTGCATGTGATACCACAGTAGGCCATGCTGAAGACGCCTGTGGTGCCAAACATGCTGCACAGCAACCACAGAGCGCGCCGGTAGGATTAAGTTCATGCGGCTCATGAGTGTGCGTCCGCTAAGAGTGCATCAAAGCAAGCAGGCGCTGCGCTTCTGCACTGTTGAGCCATCTCAACTCAGTAGTAGACGCCAACGAACTGGGCTCTACACAACATCGCTTCTGTTCCACTCCTCGACCCCGAGAACCACTTTTGCTTGCTCACAAGTTACAGCTCAAGTTATTGAGAACACCATGACGGGCACTACACACGCGCAGAAAGCGTGGGAGCACTGGAAGAAGCTTGGCTCGCCGAAATTCGTGGTAGCGCCTATGGTGGATCAGGTATGACCCCAGGAACGCTTCTGTCGAACTTAATTATGGGTATGTACGAACGTTTGTCGCACATGTGCTACTACTGCATTGAGTGCGGCACTGAATCGAACCTGGCGCTGTGCTTCGAGCTGTGCAACGGCAACGGTTCAACAATTATCGTTTACATTATGCAGTCGGAGCTTCCATTCAGGATGTTTTGTCGGAAATATGGCGCCACAGCAGCATACACACCCATGTTGCATGCCCGCCTCTTCTCAGAAGGCAGCAAGTACAGGGAGGAGCACCTCACCACATGCCCTGAAGACCGTCCACTCTTCGTACAATTCTGTGCTAACGATCCTGATGTGCTTGTGAATGCTGCACAACATGTCGAAGAGATTGCCGACTACATCGACCTGAACTTTGGCTGCCCTCAAAGAATTGCAAAGAAGGGTCACTACGGCGCATTCCTCATGGACGACCTACCCTGCGTAGCGTCCCTGGTTCAAGCCCTTCATGAGGTGCGTCCCCCCCTCTATCCAGGACTCCAGTCTCGATTGTCTTCTGCAGTGCGCCCTGTTACCAAGCTTGCCACGGATCTCTGCACCGCATTACTTATATTGTAGATAGCAGGGTGCAGAAGGGCAACATTGTAGAAGGGTGTAGAAGGGCAACACTTGTGCCCTTCTTCAGATGCCTGCAGGGGGGATGCCTAGCTTTCACAGTGCAGTGTCTGCAGAGAACGGCCACACCAGTGAGCGCAAAAATCCGCATCTTTCCGGAGCTCAGCCGCACACTAGAGTACGCAAAGCTCATAGAAGCGTCAGGAGCGTCGCTGGTGGCGGTTCATGGCCGCACACGTGAGCAGAAGGATGCCAGTGCTGTGCGGGCTGACTGGGATGCCATCAAGGCGGTGAAGGAGGCGCTGACCATACCAGTGCTCGGAAACGGCGACATTCAGAGCCGCTCTGATGCCGTAAAAATGATGCAGTACACAGGTGTGGATGGCGTGCTGTCTGCATCCCCTGTACTGGAGGACCCTAGGCTGTTCTGGGAGCAGAGGAGCGCTGGAGAGCCATACACACGGCTCAAGTGCTTCGAAATGGCCCAAGAGTATCTGGAGATGTGTGACAAGTATCCTGTGCCAATGCGCATGGTTCGGGTGCGGCGCCACGTGCTCCCTGTGTGATACATTCGCGGAGCTGAGGGTCAGCTTAATCTCAGCTTCGCATCACTGTGTGTTGCTCTTGAAGCTGCGCTTGGGCGACAGGTCTCCCGTGCATAACCGCATGCAACCCGTAATGCAGTAACCAGGGATCAGCGTGACGTTCATGTCTGTTTGCGGCACAGAGGGCTGGCCAGGGGGGGAACTGCAACTGCCATAATCAGGATTGTTTCGTGTGTCTTGCTGCAGTGCTGCTTGTGGTAGTCCTAGACAACTGACCTTGTGCCTCTGAATTTTCAGCCATTAACTGTAGTTGCCTCAGGAGCTGGCTTGATCCATGCGTGGGTTAATGTTCAATGTGTACTTGAGAGAGTAGAATTTTGTTCCTTTTGGGGGGAGTGATAATCCAGCCCCTGGAGATGCATGCAGGGGCACACGCACAAGATTGTGGGGGCCTGGTTTCAGGAACACACTGATATTCGAGATGAGTTCACAAGGCCGCCAACAGAGTTCAACGTGGCCTTCTGCAAAGCCACTGTGTCCAAGCTTGAGGAGGCGGTGCGAGCTGTGGGCAGGGAGCACCCTGTGCCAAAGATATCAGAGCGCAAGCTGGCACGGCTTGCAAGAGAGGAGGCCATCTCAGGGGCCAAGAAGGAGCAGGAAAGGGAGGCAAGAGCGCTGGCACTGCTGGAAAAGAAGCGTGCTGCAGCTGCAGTGGATGCTGAAGTGCGCCACGGAGACAGGGGCGATGCAACACGAAAAACGCTGGATCAAGCAGTTGGTTCCAAAGGGCCAGCTGATGCAGGTAGTATGGGGGGAGTGGGGGGCGCTGCGGGAGGCACTCTGCCGGTAGTTGCACTTGAATGTAGTGAGACTTTTGATTCCACCACCACTAACAGCCGATCAGATGTAGATCAGCACGGCGCCTCTATGCAGATGGTAGGAGGTAGTAGAAAGCAGGCTCGTCTAGTGAGTGGCGCAACTGGCGTTGCCTGAAACAGATAGGAACAGAGTATTGGAGCTTTGTTGTCCAACAGGATGATGGTTGGCTCAGAGATGCTCCGAACGCCATGAATCAATGTTGTGCGCACGGTTTGTAATATTGCCCCCTTTTTTTGTTGGTTGCTTTGATGGAGGGGTTCAATGGTTACAGAGGTCTAGAGAGGGGATCACTGTTTCGCTGTAATGTGTCCCACTATAGTGCAGTGGATCTTGCATACATGCATGCGGCAGGTGCATTGAACACTGCACAGCACGTGCTAGCGCACAAGCAGTGCGCTGCAGTGTTCCAATTGCATAGACAAGCTTCCGTCACATGAGCTGCACACATACGTGTGTGCAGAAGGTCACATATGCCAGATTTTGTTCTTCCCTAATTCCCGCGCGCGTCGTTCGCCACCTTGGGAAGGCGTAATGCGATACTGGAGGCACTACTGCTTCAGCACTGTTGTGCATTGAATACGTCTTCTGCACATTCGCCCCGCATCACCTGTTGTGCGTCACAATGACAATCAGCGAACATGATTTTGCTGCCGCCCTGTCAACGCACATCCCCCGCTTCACAGGCATTGGGAATCAGGATGGGGACAGGCGTCTGATAGACACTTTGACGAAGTACTCGGTGGGGCTTCTAAAACAGCTCCCTGTGCCTGTGTCGACACCAGACGGCAGGGCAAAGCTTTGTGTGCAGCTGGAAGAGTTCTTCGGGGACAGAACTGCAGACTTGGTGGACTGGTGTGAACATCCCCAACAAACCCTCCTTGTACATCGCTATGTACTGCATTTCAAAGTTAGTTTACGATGCTAACGCAGAACCTGAGCTGCTTCACGTGCAGGCTTGTTGCTTTCGTTCGTGTTGAAGGAGACCCCTTCAATGTTGCACCAGCACCAGCAACACGTATGAAGTCAACTTTGGCGGATGCTTCGATTTCTGGCAAGCAAGAACGTGATTTTCGAGATGTGCATCAGGGCAGGTGTGTTCCTGAGGTGCATACATGTGCATCCAGGTGCATGCCAGCACCCGACACTTGTCTTCTGCAGGGATAAGAATGTTGAAATGGCTAGAACACGATCAAGGTCTCCTGGTGTTTCACCACACTTTGCACCTCCTCGGGGCTCCAAACTGCGCCAACATGGCCACAGAGCAGTGTTTGAAGACGCAGTGAGGCGTACTGGAGGACAAGCAGGCGCAGGCGCTCATCCCCTGAACCTCAAAGTCGAGGCTCGAAACGATGATTCAGATTTATTTTTGCTTGCATCCCCTGAAGCCTTGAAAAAAGAGATGGTGCACAACACTGGTCAAGTACCTCTGTTCCAAGAGGCAGGACATGATGATACAGACCCACGGTCTGTTGTCATTACAAATATCCACTTTGAGGTACATACACATCACCTCAGACCTGCGCGCCACATGTTTTCCCGTTTGCTTTCCTGTCATGAAGTCACCAAGATGCTGGCAACGAGTTCCTGTATGTTGAAACACACCTGTTGAACTAGCTTCCGGAACAGGTAGCATTGAACCATCAGCGCCAGATACTCCATGACAGTGATTTACTTGTCCAACTGTCTTGCAGGCGACACCTGAACAGGTTGGACTGTTCTTTGATCAACACTGCCACACTGTGAACCGAGTAACTATTCTTAAGAATGCCCTTGGGGTGTGTTCTTACGCTCCTCCCTGTTGCAACCCTGTTTACATGAGGAAGGGCCTCGCTTCCTGAGCATCGGACTGCCAGTCCTGCCAGAGCTACCAGCTGTTCTGTAAACACCAATATAGCATATGGCGGTTTGAAACGCATGCGCGCGCATTCGTGTGTGTGTGTGTGTGTGTGTGTGTGTGTGTTAAAAAGTAGAAACCAAAAGGTGACGATAGGTCTCGAACCAGCGA
>JAUMHD010030148.1:0-25485 GCA_032359135.1 Ulvella scutata | reverse complement strand
GGTCATTCGGGTCAGGGCACCCCACTGGAGAAGCTTTACAACTAAACAGAAAGTGCTGCACACAACGCCAGCGACGCGTAAGGCTTATGTGACATAACAAGCATTACTAGGGGGAGGGCGGGTCCAATCAGTGTACAATAAAAAAACAATGAAGCCCCTCAATGCACTCTCAATGTAGCATTGAGACATCATTGAGAATGCATTGACTTGCCGTTTCAGATTGAGGAGGCATTGAATGCCACATTGAACAGCCAAAACTCTTACAATTGAGCTATAATTGTGCACTCATTGACACATACATTGAGCAGCCATATCGGACCAATATTGCACATTCATTGACGCTATAGGGGTCAGGAACCGCCTCTCCGCATGGAACAAATATTGAGGCTGCAGTGAGGGTACATAGACGTCTGCAAGGACAGCTCCCATTGTCTTCAGCTTTCACACACTTACAAAGGACACACGCACGTAAATATGCCTGTGCGCACTAGTTGTGTCGTGTCGACCTCTTGCGATAAGGATTGGATTTGGTAGCAGACTTACTCTGGCCACCAGAAGTCTTCTTGGTCGCTTTAGCAGGTCCCTTGCCGGTGCTCTTGATGGAACCGTTGTGTGCCTGTACAAGTAGAAGATAGTTAGACATTGTCCATGCGCCATGTATGCGATAGCTGGTTTCAGATCGAACGATCTGGTGCACAAGCATGCATCCATGAATGGCCACTGGTGTCTATCCAAGCATGGTGACACCAGATAGCAGGAGGTACTAGTCATGTGCACATACCTGGTTTCCTTTCCCTTCTGCCTTTGCATCGGTGGCTCATCAGTAGGCTTGCCATGCGCCAAGGCGTCAGAAAAGGATCTTTTGCCGCGGACAGGCTCCTGCGAATTTGACACCATAGTCATGTCCTGGGTTGCATACCAGAGCGCTCGCTGATACCCTGTAGACCTAGGATATCAGCAATGGATATAGATATACAAATATAAGGAACGTATATCGCACCTTGCTCGTAGGTCTGGACCTCGCCATCAAAGCTTGTAGTTCTGCCAGACCCTCTTCAGTTTGAGAAAGTTCCTCCAGACGCTGCATCATGGCATCCTGCGCAGGATCGTTGTTCTCCTCGCTTACTCCACCCTGCATCAACGTGCATCTTTGAGATGGATATGTGCAGGGTCAATTGCATCTGCACGTGCCAACTTTCGTACATTTGCATTTTCCTTGAATGGACATAAATGGTATCCATGAGCTGGTCAGGAGAGAGCACAGATAGGGGGCACCTTGGAGCTGAGGATGCATGCTGATACATAAGCTGTTCCGTGTTGTTCCGCCGCGAATTGCTCCTTGATGATCTGCCTCTGTTTTCCTTCATCGCTCTTCTCATGATCATCGTCTGACGAATATGCGTCCAGTTGCTGGGTTCTTCCTCGTGCTGCAGCCTGGTTGGGTGCCTGAATCGAAACACTTGTCTACCTTTTAAACAGTCGATGAGTCTTGGCCATGAGATTGGATGACGCAACAAAGACATGCAAATTTTCACTGATTCTCTGAAACCTACAGTTTAAGGTGGCACTTGCATGCTTCGGAAGATGAAGGGTGGCAATTATCTCAGAACAACAATAATCAAAAGATGACAAACCTTTGAACCTGGCTTCTGTGCAAGTCCTTTTCTACCAACTGACTGTGTCCTCGGGACCGGCATAGCTGCGGCTCCTGTCAGGGTGAGGTGGCAGGTTGAAGCACGGACTTCAGAATCATGGACTGGGTCCTGAGGGGCACGTTTATCCAGCCTGGTGCTCACATGATGCAACTTTGACACTACTTTGAACGCTGTCAAGCAATTCGTACTGTGGTATTCGGAAGTGGTGCACGAAGTAAGGAGCATCAACCATCTGGTGGCAATGTCAACAACTGCACCAGCAGGAGACGTATTGTATGCGACCGGTCGTCGACATCGTCAGCACACACACACAAACACACATGACACATTCAAAGACGAAAAGAAAAGGCGGATCTCGATGGTGCAGTGCGCGAAGGGTGATCTGTGGCGTACCTGTCCTTCCACAAAACTCTTGACAATAGAGACAACACTGCCACAGGTCAGCTCCTCCATGTCTGGGTCAACAGAAAATAGGCGTGTTTCCTCGTCTTGGACGACGAAGTGGCGCTCACACATCCTATCGCTTACAACGCCCTCTAAAATCTGTGCACAAGCACCTTCAAGGTTCGAGTCAGCCAGCACTCTCGCACGTGACGCTCCTTGCAAACAGGCTTGTACACATCACCATTTTTGGACGTCGATTCAAAGACAGTGATGGAAACACGTCCTTTGCGAAGTAGACTGTGTGCAGACATGGCCATGGTGATTGTAATTGCCAAAGCAGATATGCACGTCTTGGACAACGCTTGCTACAGGTTTCGATCGAAAGGCGTTGTTCTCTTCTTAGTATCGGTATATGTGCCGTCGGAGCGCACTGTGCGATCTCATGGACATCGGTGTAGAATTGCCAGGGCAGACACTGATCACCCCAAGCCACCCGTATCATTTACATCGAAGATGTGGATGCACGATTATTGACCCATATCGCCTTGTATATTGAACACTATTAGAGATCGGTATGCCAATGAATGTACTACGGCTGTGTGTTCCGGTAAGCGTGACCAAACGTTGGTACACTGAGCTTGGATGCTAGGCTGCATTCCCGTGCTTCAGCGTCTGTGCTCCCTTGAGATGTAGGATTCTGTTTGCATATTCACTGAACGACTTCGAAGCGTCGTTGCTCAGGTGGTGCTCCGGATGCCTAGGCAAAACCGATCAGCAGGCCTGGGTAATCCACATACATAGAATGTCTGCCAGCTTCAGGCAGCAGGTGTAGACGACATGACAAATAGGAAATCAGCATCAGCTGGAGGAAGTATACTTCAGTGCGTTCTTCGGTTCTCTCAGCGTCTCCAATCTGTTTTCAGCCTAGGCCTAGGCCTCGTACATGGAATGCCGACCAACTTGCAGATGTATCCATCCTTGTATTGTGTGACCGTTTTTGTTATGATTAGATCCAGTGTACACTACTTATTGGAGCACCTGCTCTGTGGTAGTTGCAGACACTCACCACAAACTGCTGTGACCTCAGTAGATGCGATCCCATTACCAATGCAGAATGCAGACCTGTCGTTGCATATTGAACCTCATGATCTAAAGAAGCTGCTGTAGATGTTGGGCTTGTCTGCCGATAGCAAGATCAACACAACCTTGCATCGAACGTTGTATCGAAGCCCACTTTCAAACGATAATGCTGACTGCAGGGGGCCCCAGATCAGGTTATGTAGAGTATTTCAAGTGTGCTTTGTAAGGTTGTGACGCTAGAAGAGGAGTGCCTCCAGGCCTTCCCCCGAGAAGAGCCAGGGAAGAAACGAACGCCAGTACACGTCTTTGCAGATTTATCCAGTTTTTTATGGTGTGAAGGTGGAATTGTTGACTACAGTGGGTGTATAGTACTTGCAATTATAACGCGGTGAGCAGCTCGATTGTGACACTTGTAACCAGCCAACGGCCAAGAACATGTGCCCTGTTGGCACACCAAGAACGATGCAAACTGCAGCCCGCCCTTTACATTGTGGTGTTCACTACCTATGTCTTCAATCGTTGCACCAATGTGCCTGCAAACTCTTTCATATATGTATTTATCTGCTCAGCTGGCTTGGCAATCGAGTTCACAATCAAGCGCAGCGTGCATTCAAGCACCATTGCAGATGACTTTAACAACCACACTTTGCATTGCAGCTCATCACCTACCACTTGGTGGCTAGACGATGGTATAGTATGCAATTCAGCATGCACAGATCTATTTCCTGCACTTCAATCACCGCTCCCATTCGAATCAGCGTCGTCGGATCCATTCGTGAGCATGCATGGTCGTGTGAGCGATCCAGTTGGCTGTGGAAAAGTGTCCAGCAGCAGGTTGACAGCCTTTCCCTTCATGGTGAATGCAGCCTCTTTCTTCCATCTTTTGGAAACATTCTTCTGTTTCGTTGGCCGCTTTCGCTTCTTTGCTTCTTTGGCGCCACTCTTGGGATTTTGTGCCACTGGTTCATTCTCAGGCGCACCCTTATAGGCGTCGACCAACTCAATGGCTATGTGATGAACGGAAGTGCTGTCAAGGCTGAAAATCGGTCACCTGACAATTGTCCAAGCCACATGACTTTCTTCACTGCCGAAACTCTGCAATATTCCTCCCAGAATTCCCACTCAGCACAAGCTCGATCACGGACAGAGTCTGTAACCAGCATGACTGCAGTTTTGAACTGACCCCAGGGCAGTCCATTGTAGCCCAACACATCGTGTAGATTGTGACCCCCTTTGAACACCATCATTGACGATATCAAGGCGTAGACTGTGGCCTTGCCTGCCAACTCGTCACCACCTACGGACGTGGACCCCACCGATCAAGAGAGCGGCTGTGGCTGTGCAAACAGCCTGCCCAGAACCTGGAGGCAGGCCTTTTCCAGTAATGTGACTGGAGACTCTTCTGCGCAGCTCTTCGTCTTCAAGCAGACAGTGCACGAACAGTTCTCGTGCCTGCTTTGCAGATGTGAGTGTGAAGGCAGGCTGGTCGCGGCTGCTTCCTCGCATGTCCTGCGTCTTTCTGGTGGCATCTGCAGAGGTCCCCTCGTACATCTTGTAAAAGAGAAAGGCACAGCAAGACCACATTGCCATGAGAGGAAACAGGAAATCCACAGCACTGTCCTGTACAGAAAGCGTAAGGTGAGTATGGCGATGTCCTGGAACCATATGTGTACTTACCTTCTGACAACCATAACATGAACCCCTTCATCTGAAGCTCTTCTTCCCGCTTACAGTCTCCCAGAACCATGCTGTCTCTTCGTAAAAACCCCCATTCACTGGCATTATTATACGTTGTACGTGCTAACAGGTCAGTTTTGCAGCACCAGGCCTGGATATGAGAAGAAACCAGCCCAGTGCCAAGTGTAGGCTGCATAGACAGTAACCGTAGCCATAAAAACTACTCTGCTAGTAGCCAGACACCTAGGTGCAGAAGTATGTATACCTGCGAAAGGACACATCAGGCTAAAATATGTGTCATGCATCCTGATCAGGTAGCCATGTTGTACATTCAATGTCAACTCAATGCCATTGAGTTACCATTGGGAACATGACCATTGACCACCATTGAGCACTATTGTGTCTTCAGTGAGTTGGCACAACGGCATTGTGTCTTCATTGGACCCCGTATCCCACCAATGCATTGTGTGGAAATTGATGTTCGTGCAGCATAGTGTTCACGTTCTTAAACATCTTTTGAAGTTCGTGTCGGTCGTGTAGGCGTCAGAACTGGGCAGTCTAGAGCTGCATAACTCGGGCCGTGCGATACCCGCAACAGATCATGCGGCGAATTTGGTGCCACAATGAAAATTTAAGTTTCATGTTTAGAGACTTCATGTTTGAGGAAAGGCGTATAGCTGTGCAGAACAAATGTCAGCTTTGACTGCAACCCTAATTTCTTTGAAAAAAACACATGCAGTTATTAAGCCCTGCCGGCCCCGTCCCGGAAGCGGAGTAGGGGCCGACTACTTTTGGTCATTGTACATTAACACAAGATGTTGCTAGATAACCGGTCCGTATCTTTTGCATGCTTATATTGAACGTGTCTTACGTGGCATGTGCGAAGTGGGACGAGTAGGGACGGTAGGGCAGAGGAGGCACCAGAAGTGCGCGTGAAGCTTGAGGACCGCGCACGGTGGTGTACTGGAAGTGTTGGTTGTTGGAAGACTTGGCAAAAAAATTATGTTTGACCATCATAGTAGCACGCTGGCACTTGGAGGATCCCAGAACCGTGGAAAAATCAGCAACCGGTCACACTTAGGTAGTAAACGGACCATCAAGAGAGGATGGGAAGACGGCCCCATTCGGTGCTGCACCGCGGCTTCCACAGATGCCACAAAACAAACACACAGCATTCCACTTCCACATAGACTCCTTCACCAGACATTACGCATGTAATTGTATCAGGTTGCAGCCAATTCAGAAACTGCACATGCTCCTCCCATGAGCGTGCTGTAGCGTAGGCACCTATTGACCACACAAATTCGACCCTGGTGACCATCGTGGCACATGCCCCACCACTCCCCACAACGAACCAACGCCCCAGAATGTTGACAAAACATCCAAGAATAAGTGTGAGCTATTGTTCTGCTTTATTTAATGACTTCTCTGACCTTGGGTCCGGAATCAATAATTAATTATTGACCATAATAGCGAGTATCCGCTCGCTCACCGGCCTCGGTCGCTCTACCGCTTTGTCCGCCTCGAACTCGCCCTAATAAATTCGCCATGCAAAAGCAAATGGTGTTTTTTGGGTGCTCTAGAAAGAGTTAACCTTGGAAACGTTCTGATCGTACACGAGCGAGCTCGGTCGTTTCGCACACGAATTTGCTCCGAAGAGCAAGGCTGCTGAGACGAGCCTTGGATTTTTCTCCTAATTCGCATACGTCATACGAGCAAAAACTAAGAGCACACGGCAACCCCTGACCATTGCACTGCTACTGCGATGGAAGCAACATGAAGCTGCGTGCACGGGGAGAAATGAACAATTTTCCGTGCCCCAGATCTGTGTGACAAGATGTGCAAGATTTGCACCATTCATGGTATTTGTCCCCTAGCATCGTCCCCCCCCCTCCCAAAGACTCCTTGGGGCACTCTATAGGTATGTGCTCTCAGCACAACACCGGAAGTACTTGCCAAGGAGCCAACTAGACGTAAGAGTTGTCCCACGAGCGCAGATGAATGAACATGGCACCCTGAACCACACCGTGTCTATCTTCAGGCCTTCGATTGTGTCCAAATGCTGTGCGACCTTCAGGTTGTCTCCAAAGTGTGATTCTGAAGGGCATGACAGACTCACATATTGTCTCCGAGTGCATACGTTGGAGACAATATTCGTTCTTCATTCAGGCACGTATGGCAATGGCGTGCTGAGTAAATACGAACATATGGCTATCTTGCACGGTACGACCTTGCGGCAGTGACTATCACATGTGCATCAGACCCACTTGGTCCGGCTCTATCTTGTCATCTGCGGCCGAAGTGTCCCTCGCTTCGCATATCTCGAAACACATCTAGACGCTTCACTTTATAGTGAACGATATATGTTTGTAGTATTTCTATGTGGGTCAACACATGTGTGTGAGTCGGGATTCAAACTGTTTGCACCCCTGCAGGCTGCGTGGGCAGGGGCCACATAGCTTGAATTCGTGCTGCTAGTGCAGCCTGAATGTTGGGTTGAGTTACAGTCGCAACTCATTTACGTACTCTTGTGCGAGCTCTGTCGCAACATGGCTGAGACATGTACGCTTCACGCGTGCTAGTATTCGGAAGCGAACCTCGTGTTCACCCATGTGCTTCAGCTTCCAGTTCTGGCTCGTACAGCCGCACGAGCACGCAACAACTTTCAAGTGCTGAAAGAAAGTGAATTTTCAGGTGATGATGTGGAGCTCCTCCATCTTGTATACAACTTTCAGACGCTGCCATGTTCAAAAGCTCAAACGAAGGAGGGTTGTTGCAACCTGGTCAGATTGCTCCGTCGCGTGCTCTGTCCATTTATTGAACAGGTACGAACATGTTAAACGTCCTTCACGTATCCAATCATGTCGAATCAAGGGCGTCAAGGGAACGCTGCACCGAGAGGGAGGCATAGGCGGAATGACCGCAGGTGTCCCTGCAGATCTCGATCGATTCATTCTTGTAGACACAATGTTGCAGGAATCAACCCCATGCGAAACAGGAATCGAATGTGATGTGATGAGCAACCTTGAAGATGTGCTGCGCCGTATGGAGGACCCTGAAACACTTGTTTGGGCGCCAAGATATGGCGCTGCAGCAATGATGCACGAGCCACACTATCCCTGCCACCCCTCCCAAATTCATGTACTAGGGCTGGACAGCTGGGATCAAGCACAACACAGGTGAGTGAAAACACTGACGTTCGCGTGGCCATGCTTTTGACACGATTGTATGCATGCCATGTTCTTGTGGTGAATCACACATCACATTTCTTTTTATTTCTTGATTGACCTTCAACTCACCCATGGCTAGCAGTACTTACATGAGGTCCCGGGTTCGAATCCCGTTCCGGCTAGAACCACCTCTCGTCTTTTCTTTAGTCTTTTGTGCTGGGTGCGCAAAGGGTTTCAGGTGGTTTGCGGTTTCAATTTACGAATTGCATGAATTCTGCCACTGTGGTGCTGAGGCCGAGACGCAAACTGAGAATGACGTAGTCCCTGAAGAATGTATTCACTGGTGATGTCCCTTTGTGACTGGCATAGCCTGATCATGCTGTCCCTCTATTCGTTTGCGGCCCCCCACAACCTGAAGAGAAAATGTTTGGTGTACGTCACTCTGCTCCTTGCCATGTCATGCATTTACAATGCTTGTAATTGCACTAAGTCAGGCGCATGGTGCACAGCTAATAGTGACACAACAAAACACTTCCCATGTTGCAGGTTCGGAAATGATGAAACGTTCACAAGCACTTGCAAGAGCTATCGGATGCAGCCACCCATCGCAGCCGGGAAGGCAGGGAAGATCAGCCTGCAGGAGCTTCCAGACAAGATAGATGTTGTTGTTAAAAAAATCGACACCGAGAAGCGGCACTCCACAGTTGGCTTCTACACGAAGCTTGTGGGCACTGCAGTGAGCGTCATGCTAGGGAAGGAGGAGCTGCCATCATTTGGCAAGCTTGCATGGAGAGGAGACGTGGGGGGCTACAGAGATGTGGGCCTGCACACTGGCGTGGTGCCCTTGTCAACGTGTTGGCCTCTGGTGGAGCAAGTCTTTCTCTACCTGGCAAGTCAGGTGCTCTTCTCATATGATGTTCACTGAGCTATTAAGAAACTCTGCCATCACAGCACATGTTCTTCAAAGTGGCTGCTGGAGTCCCATGCACCACGCGCAGTGCTGTCATAGCACTGCTGTGAAGGATCGTCATGCTGCATGAGTCGCACAGCACATGCATGTGACGATTCGTTCATGCTGCCCTGTTCAGATCGATCTATCATGTGCCGTGTTCAGACGTAAAGGACACGCAAGTATTGTCCAAACACCAATTCTGGGAGTGCTTGGCAGGAGTCTCATACTGGAAGCACGACGTACTCACTGCGCATCAGTGCGATGACTTGCTATCAGCGCACAGGTGTGCAAGGGTATCGTCAAATCATGAACACTTTATTTGCCCTGCAGATGCGCGGCCTGCATGGAGGGGCCTGCATCGCAGCCTTCCACACCGCTGTGGCTGTACATGTCAGCAAGCTTACAGAGGAGGCACCTGATGGCATAGAGCTGGTGCTACACGCGAACAAATGCATGCACATCATGCGCACCGCTGCCTTTGCTGTTGAAGAGCTCGCCTCCCTGAGGGGCCCTCTCACAGCTTTTGCAGAGAGGCTGGCGCAGCGAGTGGCAGCTGTGAGGGGTGTGCTGGATGTGCGCATGCAGGCATGCAGAGACAGGCAGCTGCGGCGTGCCCTGCTGGCCGCTGTTGACTTTCCCACTCAGGAATCCAAACTTCGCTGTTTCCAGCTGCATTTGTGCCAAGACCGTATCACAGGCCCGCAAAAGTCTTCAAATCTTCGCGAAGAGTCCATCAGAGCTTTGTGCGGCGTTGAAGCGGTGCCGGTGGTGGGGGGTGATGCCAGGGAGTGGTGCAGGTGGCTGCGGGCGGTGGCAGTGTCACCGCAGAGGCAGTCCTGGAGCACCGCAATGCTGCGTCTGCAGCAGGTCGAGCAGCACTTCTACGTGTGCGCTGAGCAGCACCTCTGCCCTCCATCTGACATGGAAGACCCACCTGTCATGGATGCCCCACCCACATGCCTCTCTGCAGCAGAGGCAGAGAAAGCGGTTGAGCTGCTGACGCTGTACTCACAGGTTGTTGCGGAGGTGGAGGCCTGGCCGGAGATATGGCCGTCTAACAAGGCGGCAGGCGGCTACGCGCACACGCCCATACTGCATGTGCAGCTGCGCAGCCAGGAGGCGCTTCTGACCTGGATTGTGCTGTGCCTTGTGCATGCGCGCATCGAGAGGGGGGAGTGGCGGGGGATAGCCAAGTACAGGCTGCCTGTGGAGGCGGATGACCTGCGGCACCTGGTGAGGGGCGGCAACGCGGCAGCGCAGCGCGTGGTGGAGGTGGTGGCGGAGTACATATGCAGGGTGGCAGAGCGCAGCAGTGGCCGTGTCTGCTTCTCCCTGGAGTCTGATGACACCTTCACCTGCGCGGCAGACTATGCAAGTACGGTGCTAGTTCTCTGTACTCCAAGGTGAACAGAATATGCTCGCCTGATTCGTGTTCCCAGGCATTTACTGCCTGATAATCGTGCTTGCCTAGCTGAGGTGTTCATATAGGAGTGGATCTGATGTCCATGCATGCTATGCTTTGTGGTGTGACAGACAGCCACAATGAAGGCCTTGGTACTTGACACTCTGTGTGCTTCTGCATCAACTCAAGGATGGGCAGAAGTGTGCAGAGGCCAGCGAAGGCTTGCAGACCGCGATGAATCAGGAAGCAGAACTTGCAGCAGCACGAGTTGAAGAGCACTGGAAGACCGTTCTGGAGAAGAAGAATCACTGTTTAGAGCTTCAGCTTGTGGAGAAGCTTGAATCGCTGAAGCTTGATCGAGAAAAGCTTGTCCTCAAGCAAGCAGCTGCTTTGAAATCTTTTCAAAGTTCATTGAATCCTTTGCATGGGACAGTCGAGAGGTGCAAAAGGGAGCTAAGCGAGGCAGAGAGCAAGTTCCCAGGATATTCTGTGACAGTGGGGAAAAAGAAGCGAAGAAAAGTTGAGTACCATGTCTCTGAACAGGTGAAGTCTGCCAGGGATACCCTGCACGAAGCCGAGAGAGCACACAAGAAGGTTGCAGATGAGGAAGGCAGCGAATCTGGTGCACAGTCTGCAGCAGGCAAAACTTTGCAGGCTGCCAAGCGTGCTGTGAGTGAGAACCTGAAGGAGATCAAAGCAGTGAAGAAGCAGTTGGAACCTCCACCGCCACTGTTGCAACCGCTACCACGCAGCCCTGATGATGCCCTTCCGGTTCTGTTCTATGCAAGGGGTGACTTGACAGGGAGCATGCCCCTGCTGCAGAAGCTCTGCTGTGCTGCGCAGCTGGCAGTGTGCCCCTGGCCGCTTGAGCAGAGGCCACTGTGGCATGTTCAGGATGCTATTTCAGCCAGTGAGCTTGAGGGCCACAGTACATGGCATGAGCACTACCGCGACAGCAGCAAGGCATGCAAGTACCAACCAAGCGACCCTGGCGTTGTGCTGCTTGACAACAGCAGTGGTGTTCAACTGTTCTCTATTTTCAAGGAGCCACAAGAGTCCGAAGTGCGAGAACATACTCTCATGCTGTGTGTGCAAGCGGGTTGCTTGGTGCAGTTCAGGGTGTTCTTGTTGCTCTGATGCCCGTCTTGTTTGCAGTTGGGACCAGAGTGGGTGACGGACTACTGCAGCAAGCAGCAGGGTGTCTGGTTTCCGCCTGCCCCTCAGCACGCATCACTGCGGTGGAGGGGAGGGCTGCTCGCACGCTACTCCAAGTCAAACCACCCCCTGAATCCTTTCCGCAGGAGCAAGCTGTCGGAGCAATCTTGTACAGCAGCAACATCATTGTGCTACACAGAGCGGGGCCAGTACATGGATTTCATGCACTTGCCATGTTGTTCAGGGAAGTCCCTCCTTGGAAGCTACCCTGACCTTCAGGACTGCTCCCCTGAGGAAGAGAAAGCCAGAGGCAACATGCCATTGGCGCGGCTTGACCTGAAGCCCCAGGGCAGAGGCATGACGGAGGAGCAGTGGGTGGCATTTGCTGGCCTGCGAGCCTTCCCCTGCTTCCAGATCAGGAACTTGAGTGATAGGCTGGCCATGGAGACACTTGTGCTGAGCAGACCAGAGGTAAGCTTAACCAGAGTGCTGCAACCATGTGCCTGTGCATGCAGTGTAGTGTGTTTTGTAAACTAGTGATGCTTCTCAATGGGAGACAGACACTAATAAGTGTTGGTGTGGCAACCACAGTTGCTGGGGAACAGCATTATTCGCGCAACTGCTGTCCACCATGACGCACAAGATGGTCCAGCCACCTGTTGTGATCGATGTCACACCGGACAAGGTTGCAGTGCATGCCTTTCCACCTGTGCTGCTCGCAACAGCTCTTGTGGTTCGCCATGGATGCATCTGCTTGGTGAATGAAGCACGTCCTCAAATCCATAAACATGGACATGGGTGTGTGCAGGTGGTGGCGGCGGTGCGCATGGCCATGTACCACATCGGGCAGCTGCAGAGGCGCGCAGGGGCAGCCACTGGCAGCACCGTGGAGCTGTACTGGCTGGACTGCGGCAGGGATGTGCCTGCACTCTGTGAAGTGCTCATGAACTACCTCTCCAAGCTCCAATCATCCCCGGGGACACTTTTTCAGGTGCGAGGCCAGCAGTTGGTAGTTGGTGTTGCAGCGCGTTGACATACAGCCATGAGCTGCCTGGTGGGGCACCGGTCTCCGCAGCCTGAAGATGCATATGGACCCTATGAAGCAACATTATCACGCAACAGCCTCTGTAGATGCGATAACCTCTGTGGATGCAGCAAGCTGAGTGTGCATCGTGGTCAAAATGTGTTCCATATTGGATACTACTAGATCCTGCTTTCGCAGGTGCTAGATCTCATGTGTGCAGGCGCCCATTGTGTGCGAAATGGCAGCCTTTGTCGCGTCGTGTTGCTCTGAGGGTGAGGGCGTATCCGAGGCATGCATGAGCCTTGCTGATAATTGGGCCACTGAGCTTCAGAATGAACTGGAGGTCTTGCAGCAGACTGTTGCCAGTGCTACACATGATGGCTCAGCTGAAGAAAGACAGGTTGAGCAGCGCGAGCTGAAGGCGAAGATAGCGATGTGCCACTACCTTGCCATCATCGCCTTTGGATGCTCTGCAGCACCTGGCACTGTGCAACTGAGGAGCGTGACATCCTGTGCTGGTCGGCTGTGCAAGCATCTCCTGCTGGTATGTTGAAACCTGTTGCTGATGCATCATGCTGGTATTACACCTTGCCATCTCCTTCTTTACCCAGGCGAGTTGTCCTATTCAGTTTCAACTGCATTTCGGACGAAGGTTTTTATTGCGTAGGTGCCTGTGCCTCCCAAGCTGCTGCGAAGGAAAATTGCACATGGTTGAAAACATGAGAACATCCTCCTCTACTACTGGAATGAAAAGTTTTCTTGATTTTGAGTCGTAGTTTACGACACAGACTGATGCAGGGACACAAGTTTTCAGCTGGCACTGTCACAGGCGAGCTCCAGGAGCGATGGAGAGCTGTGAAGCTTCAGGCGGAGCATGTGATGGCAGGCCTCAGCAACCGCCTCTCAGCTGCTTTGGCAGTTCATGCTCACCAGCTAACAGACGCATATCGAAACGTTTTTGCTGACGCCCCGGACACCATTCACTGGACTCCTTGTCGCGATCTGACCGGCTGCTGGGTGGGTGAGGCCATGGAAGGCTACAGCACGTCATCTGGAGTGCATCAAGGCACTCACACTGCTGATGTGTACTCAGTGAGCGTCCTGACTGGTGCAGCGTTGTGCAACGGGCATGCTCCTTCGCATCTTTCAAGCGCTATAATTGGCCATTCAGTGTATCACACGGTGTTCAAGAACACTGTTTTTGATGTCACACCGACGATTGTCGGCGGCCAGGTTACATACCGAACAGTGCATTCAATTGATGGCTGCTTCTATTCTTGGCTTCTGAATGGAGACACGCTACACGTGACGGAGACATGTGGTGATCAGACCTTGGAGCTCCTACCATGTACGCTAAACATCTGTCTTGTCGATGTCCCACACTGACATTGTGTGCAAACAACTGCTGCAATCAATTTTCTGGCTGAAGGTTTCTTTGTCTCTGTGATTAGTGCATCACGCTTCCCTATATCTCTTCTACCATGAAAAGCACGCTGTCGCATAGTTGTGAAATATTCCGAGAGCCATGCAGTGGACCATGGATGGTGCCCGACACTGCCGGTGAAGGTGAGGGAGGGGAACGCTGCGTGGATGTCCAGGAGCACGGGCACCATTCTGTTGAGGCCTGTGCACTTTACTGACAGGAGAGTGCGCTTCATGTGTGCCTACCGCATCAGTGCATGCCCTTCATCGGGAGAGGAGACTTACACTGAAGCAGAGTGCTATGCTGTCCCGGAGTGCCAGCAGGTGCTCCCATTTCTGATACTCTGGGTCCAGATGTAATTAGGTGCCAGCATGTGTCTCTAAGCTACATGAACACATGATGTACATGTGACATTTCGTAATGCAAGACCTTGACCCACGCGTGACCCACTCATAGTGGTTCTTCACTGTGCAGGAGGAGCCCTGGCAATCTCTTACGAGGCAGCTGCCACAATTCCATAAGGTCTGGAGGCTTCAACAGTCAGGTTATGACGCCATGTCAGAGGCAGAGTCCGGGGAAATCGTAGCCATGCCAGATGATGAAGAGATACGGGGCGACCTGCAGCCCAACTTCATGCACAGACCTGATACCGACTCTAGTGCATCTCATGATAGTCAAGTTATCAATCTGCTGTCCAGACTTGAGGATCCGCAGTTCATGCATGTCTTGACGTCTCCACAACAGGACGCGCACAACAGCACCTCTAACCAACCAGTACTTCGATACCATCTGCCCCGCTTCCATCTGCACTTTGAGGTGTGGCCTGGCTCCCCCAAGCTGCACAGCTACGACTACACAGGGTACTACGTGGCGGGCGAGCAGAGCCTGCAGTGCGCCCTCAGTGGGGTGGGGCCGCAGCTGCAGCGGCTGGCGCCCCTGCCCCTGCCCCTTCTGTTCGACAGCTTCCTGGTGCTTGTGGCCGACAATGCGACATTGCCTGTCAAGGTGCTGGTGCCTGACGCTCTCGTGCACCCTGGGAGCATCGGGCCAGCTGCGTTCTCATGTTCAACGTCAACAGCGAGCATCCAGCACCACGTGTACAGCTTCCACCCCTACACTGGCAACCTGGACGCGCCTGACGTGCACTCCAGGCTGCACCTGGCAGCTCTGCACGCAGCCTGTGGCAGTGCGGTGCCCCTGGCGGGGCTGGGAATGACGGGCGGGGAGCATGCACTGCAACTGCTCAGGCAGTCGTGGGTGAACCGGCCCCTGACAGCGCCTGAAGCTGCCAAGCTCAAAGCCCTGGCTGGTTGTCCAGACTGCGCTCCTGCACTGCAGCTGATGTGTGCCAGGCTGCATGCTGACAGTCAGTCACTGCACTTCTTGTATGACGCTCCCGTCAGGGAGACACATGATGAGTGGCTGGCATGCAACCTCCCCCAGAAGGCATCTGTGGTGCATGCCTACAGTCAGTCACTGCAGAGGCCAGAGCGGTTTGCAGTTGTCTCCAACAGGGGTGTCCTCTCGAATGAAGAGGCGCAGGCGGTGATGGTGCCACACGGGAGGTGCCAGTCACTTGGCGCACAGAGCATGCCCATCATTCCAGATGAAGTTCAATGGAACGATCTGACGATGCTTGATACGTGTGGGAGGTACAGAATCGTTAGTGGGCATGACTCACATGCCACTCCAGGGCTTGACAGCCTTGAGGGCATGTTTGATGGAATCACCGCGCCAACAAGCGCAACACAGACATTCAACCCTGCAAGGGTTCGCAGACTGCGTGCAGACTTGCGCAGTTTCAAGGGCAGCAAGCACGTGGATCGAATTGTAGAGCAGTGTGAGCGTAGTCTGCATGCCTTCAGAGAGTGCGCTGTGCAGCCCTGTGTAGGTTTTCGATCTGCAGACACCATGAAGGCACTGGAGAGAGTTCGGGAAGCACTGAAGAAGAGGATAGATGCTCTCTCGCTGTTTCTGCTGGAAGCGATGTGCTTCTGTCCCAAGCGTGATGTGTATGGCACCTGCTTGAAGGTGTTCCAGGCATCTGCGCTTGCTGCAAAGCCTGCAGTGGCTGACCTGCTGCGTGCGACGATTCAAGAGGGCTTTCTCAAGGTGGGTTTCAGGTCCCATGTTTCTGTTGCATAGAAGCATATGCGCGTTGCATCCAGTCAAATATACCTTTCACTGCCTTCTGTAGGATTTATACATGTTTACAGGAGGTCTTTTGCATATGTTATGATCCAGTAGAACCAATTTGCGAAAGTACATCAGGCCTGACCGTGTTCATATGTACAGGAGATCAATCCGCAGCTGTCTGATGAAGCATGTACATCACTATTCACGCTGTGCCAGGTGTGGCAACAGTACTGCGTGCTGCTGGACAAGGTGAACCACTGCATGCAGCTTCTTCCTGCTGCGTCCTCCAGGAACACAGAGGCAGTGGGCAATCAGCTTAACGACATAGCCGCCGACCTGTGCACAAAGCAGCAGTGGGACAGCGGGGAGCATCCCCAGTGGCTGGCGTTTGAGGTGCTGCAGAGGATCATGATCCGCCCCCGCCAGCACACTGTGGCCCAGCAGCTTCTCAGCAACCTGGGAGGGCCTGGCTTGGAAGATGAGGACCGCGGAGCAGTGCTGAAAGTGCGACCTGCGGCATCTGGCAACCTACTACGGGTGAAATGATATGTCAGCGTACTATCCAGACGTGCTGCAGCAAAACCAACAAACGTAACAAATCACAATTTGTGCGTGTCAATGAGTATAATACACAGCACAAGAAATGCGCACAACAGTGAAACAATTCTTGATGTCATTTTTGGGCCGATCAGGCCTACATCGATTCAAAATTTCTTGCACACTGCTCTTCATGATGGGCTGCCATGCAGCTGAACATGGGCGAGGGCAAGACGAGAGTGATTCTGCCCATGGTGGCACTGCAGCTGTGTGGCAAGGGGGATGTCGTGCGCCTCAACTTCCTGTCACAGCTGCTGCCCGAGGCTGTCGCGTACCTCCATGCATGCCTCACAGGTGCTGCGAGTCTCTCTGGTTTTGTCCACGTTTCTCTAACTGTTGTTTTCGAGCTTTGCACCTGCCATACCAGCCACAGCGTTGGCAACATTGTCACTCTGATTCGATCTTGCTGCAGGCACACTTCTGCAAGTGAAGCTGGTTCAGGTGCCCTTCTCACGAGACATTCATCTCACCAAGGAGAGCGGTGGGGCAGACCGCATATGGGAGATGGCCACTCACCTGCAGATGTGCCAGCGCTCCAAGGCAGTGGTGTGCATAGCCAGAGAAAGTCGCCTCTCACTTGAGCTCAAGGCTGAGGTGTGTGTTTCTGAGGCAGAAGTATCATCAGATGTGTATAACGTAGTGATACATGGGATTTCTGAGGTACTCATGTGTGTGTGTGTGTGTGTGTGTGTGTCCACTGTCTTTCTTTACTGCTCAGGCTGGTGAGAAAGTTGAATTCGTTTCCTGGATTCAGAGAATGTGCTGTCGGCAGCCTGTTTCACTTCATCTGCAACAAAGCACCACAGATGCAGGAGCTGCACAGCAAAAAAGAACTGGAACTGTACTCACAGCTGCAGAAGGTGCTGGTGCTGCCCTCTGTGGATATTCTGGATGAAATTGATGAGCTTCTGAGCCACAAGTTCCAGCTTGTGTATGCATGGGGGAATCAGCGCCCTCTGCCATCCCTCACTAATCGAGTGAAGATGGTGCAACACGTGTTGGAAGTGCTGTGCAAGGATTCTGAAGTACGTAAGGTGCTGTGTGGAAGAGGACGGAAGTCGTGTGCTGGTGCAACTGCCAAGGGGATAGAAACAGAAGCTACTTCTTTCAGATACCACCCGGAGAGATTTGGTTCCCTTCCGAGCATTCGCTTGATTACAGGCATGTTGAATCGCCCTGCACTGATTTGTTGCTTGATGGCTGGAGTCTACACATCACTGAGTACACGTGAAGAACTTTCCCACACATTAAGAGATGTCACGAATGCAGGCAAAGGTCTCAAGAGAATCATACTGCAGCTGAAGAAGGCTATTCTTGCTGGCTTGAGAAACAACGAGATCTTTACAGACTTGAAGTGGCTGAGCTTGGTCAAGGATTTTGATCATCTTGCAAATGCAGTTGTGACATGTGAGTGTGACTTCTTTGAGGCAATAGGTGACGCCTTCCAGACAGAAGACAAGCAGGATCAGATGCTGGAACTGCGGGGCCTGCTAGGCCACGGCATTCTTGAGCACTGCCTTCAGAAGCGCTACAGAGTGGACTATGGCCTAACAACTGAGAGGTATGCTTGCACAATTGTCTGACTTGCTGTACAAGATTTGCAGTGATGGAGAGCTTCCAAACTGCAGATATATACAGTGATTAAGCACTCAATGTAAACGAAACTTGAGGTAAGTATCAGAGTGCAGAATGGTGCAGAGTGGACCACTCGACAGCGCATTTCGAACCCTTCCATTGCGATGTCGACATAACATCTCTTTCATCGCACACACATACTTCCATGGACTGCTTTTCATGCTGGAGAGAGAGGAAGGCAATGTTTAACAGCACCAGGATGCTTCTGTAGATCAGGAAGCAAGAAGACAAGAATGGCGGTGCCATACCGGGCCTGTGACATCCCTTCTCAGAGGTCAGAGTTCAAGCACCCGGATGTGGCCCTCGTTCTCACCCACCTCTCCTACTACCAGCATGGGCTATCTGTCGAGGACATGCTAAATGCCTTGAGAGCTCTGCTCCCAACACAGGACAGTTGCTCTCTACAACAATCAGTGTACAGGTGTGTTGGCAAACTTGATGCAGAAACAAAATAGGGGAAATGCATATATACTAGAGATATCACTGCAGCAGACGTTGATGTTCCCCAGGTACAATTCTCTGCACAGCCTTTGAACTTTCTGGTTGCTTTCTTCTGGCTTGGCATGTCCTGTATCGTTTGTGCGAGGTGGAGCTAAGTTGTCATGCGATGATTTGCTGGTACATGAGCCATTCTATGGAGTTATGCCTGTAACTTTACACTCTTCCTTCTGACTGAAGCTGAGTTGCGCCAGCTGGTGCAGGCGAGTGGTGGAGGTTTCTGAGCAAGACATCGCAACTCCAGAGGATGCACAGGAGATGAAAAGAATAAACAGCATCCAGAAACTGGACTTGTCAAGCTCTGCCCAAATTCAGGCATGCTCTTCGTGTACAGCCAAAGCCTACACAACACATTTCGGTCATGCGGTGCATCACTTCTGAGAAGTTGTGAATCACAAGCGTCCAACACACAGTATCCTTTATTTGTCTTGCTGGTGCTAAGATTTATGATCTTGGGATTGACCTTAAACTCGTCCGCGGTCTGCTTAGGTGACAAGTAGTTAAACAAGAACGTAAGTACAGGTCCCAGGTTTGAATCTCGGTCTGGTGCCGGCCAGCGCCACCTCTCATATTTTCTTCGAGCTGCTGAGCCGGGTGCATTACGGGTTCCTGTTAGTTCCCCTGAACGAATTGTTCCACCCTTGTGGTGCTGAGGCTGTAGCTCAAACCGATTATGGCGCAGTCGGACGGCAGTGCCCTTTCTTTTGTGCTGATCTGTCCCGTCAGATTCATACCATGCAGCCTGGTTCCTGTGTCTGACACTGTGCATCTCTCTACGTGATGCCTCAGACTACCAAGTAGTCAAGTTATCCGATAATGTGCGCCAGTATGTCGTGAACCTGGGCATGTTACTGCTGATGTTGTAATGTGATATACATACATATAAAGGAAAACCGGTAAAAAAAATACATAGAAAGGAAAACCCGGTGCAAAGGAAACCCGGTGCGAAGGAAAACGCGGTGCATTGCAATGCTTTGTTACCGTACCAACTTCCAACAGGTTTGCATTTCCATGATTCATCGGTTGACGGCATGAGTCTCTTATCAACTCATTGGTGTGTGCAATAAAGGAGTCTGACAGCCATCGTTTGCACGTCCGTAACCTTTCACTTTCCGACTAGACTTTTCCATCCTCTAACTCCTGGGGACATCAGCAGAGTTTGCAAGACGTCCCAGCACGTTATCTGGGGTTGTGCTGCAGATCCTACACAAGTTTCTGCGTTTCAACTATGTGCTCATCAACTTCTGGCTGGAGCGCATCATCCTGCCGCACGACACGAAGCAGTTCCCTCAGAACCTCAGACGCACCGCCTGGCACATGGCTTCCTCAGCATCTGGGAAGGTGGGCATGTCCGGAGCTGTCAACGCAGTAAATGTTTGGCAGAAACCAGTGCACGCACGACAACCACTGTGACACACAATCAGAATATGGTCTAGACCTGTTGTCGACTGATATCCAACACCAAGTGCAGGTTGCGGGATTCTCAGGCACCAACGACAATGAGCCCCTTCTACCACTCACCGTGAAGGCTATGGCCAGTGAGGACATCTATATTCAAGGAACTGATGGGCGCATGCTTTGTATGCTGTCTCAGCCTGGAAAGTGCACAGTAACCCCCCTTCCCACATCAGGATTCAATGATGTACAACCAGTGTGGAGGCAGCTGCTGGACCTGGCAGTGAAGGAGAAGGCGCATGCCTTCATTGATGCTGGTGCGTTCTACCTAACCATTTGTTGTAACATGAGGAGTTCAGTCACATGAACTGAACACTGTGTATTCCTCAGTGGAGGCAAGTACCATTACCAGTGCAGGTGCTCAGCTGGCGGGGAGTCCCCAGCATGCCATCGCTGCTCACTTCATTGACTGCATCAGTGAGCAAAGTGAACTGAGCACGCAGTTCAGAGGTGTGGTGTTCTTTGCGGCACAGGCAGGGGGGCTGCCAGTGGGGGTGGAGCAGGAGGGGTGGCATGTGATGGACATGCAGAAGCACATCACCAAGAAGAGTCGGTCACCCATCCGAGAAGCAGACGCCTTCGCTCTTTTCGATGAAGCCCGCTGCAGGTGCCCGCTTACATTGACAAATGCTCATGCGCATACACTGTGATCTTAGGACCCAGATTCTAGGAATAAGCACACTGACTCTTTGAGAATAACACAGTGCTTTGTCGCCTGTGCATTGTGCTGTATAGAGGCTCTGGTCAATCTTGGCTTCATCAGCAGTAGCTTAAGCTGTACTGCATACTTCCGCATATTCCTAGCCCTGATTTGTGCATACAGGGGCTCAGACATGAAGCTGAAGCCGCATGCCAAGGCGCTGATGACGCTTGGGCCTGGTATGTGCCGTGACAAGCTGATGCAGGCCGCCATGCGCATGAGGCAACTCGAGCACAGCCAAAGCCTCACCCTGGTAGCCACCTCTGAACTATGCAGGTGTGTCTGTCACTGCTATGGGTGGATGGATTATCCGGCGTACTACCTGTCACAGCCAACAGACAAGTTCATCATGCAGGTACATTAGAGAGCAGCAGTGTCTGACCTCTGATGCACAAATCACAACCCTCAACGTGCTACTCTGGGCGCTGGCGAACACAGCTGAGGGCAACGAAAAGGTGTGACGATAACAATGCCTGAAACTCGACCATGTCAGACTGATATGCAATCATGTTTTCCTCCTTCACGAGGTTCGATCTGTCCTTGTAACTCGACATGAACTTAGCACGCGTACGAGTCAGCATTTGTGCAGGGCACGGGGGAGTTCCTGACGCAAGGCAAGCACTTTGCAGCATCCCAGGGAAGGGGCCACTTCGCTGATGATGAAGTCCTGGACCTGCCTGGCATGTATGCTGCCGCCCATCAACACCACGAAGGCAAAGATGTTCTTAACAAGGTACGTGGTTTGCTTTATAAAGGGCTCCAGCAGGACCCACTGTTTTTTCCTTCTGTGAACATACAGAATCCACTAGAATCTGCTTTGAGGTCAGTTCGCATCCATCTGATGCAATCGCAAAGTCTCGAACTAGATGTGCCCTGGCTGCTTTCATGGGCAACAGAGCCAACACATGATTTCAAGACATAGATTCAGATCCGCTTCTTAAACAATTGCATGGTGCACATTCACAAACATGATCAGTGCACGATGATAGATCTAACATGAACCATCCACGATGCCGCATGACACACCTTTAGCATGGAAGCAGAGTTCTGCCTGGAAACATGGCATCGCAACTGTTTGTGCCTGCAGCCACTGAAGAGTGGAGAGGGGGTTGTGGTGGTGGAGCGAGGCGGCCAGGTGCTGCAGCTGCTGCATGCATATGCCTCCGAGTTTGCACAGGAGGTGCAGGCAGCAGGGTCTGCCGCGGAAGAGTGTGAGCGGGAGGTGGAGCAGGAGCAAGAGGTGGAGCAGCAGATGGAGCAGGAGGTGGAGCATGTGCGCACAGAGGCGCGGCAGGAGACTGACTGGGGCAGCTGGGAGGGCGCTCTGCAGTGCAGCACCCAGCAGGACTTCCTGCACACAGCCAGCACACAGGTGCGAGTAAGACAGGCTCTTGCCAATCAATGGTGCACATGAACGCACTTTCATGCGTTCTGTGTTGCTTGATGATCACCTTTATGATTATATTTGCAACTGGATTCTGCTCGTAGGAGCTAGGATGGTGCCATCCATCCCTACAAACTGACCGCTAAGATTGTGTGTAGATGTATGACTTGCAAGATGCTCTGCAAGTACTGTGGGACACATTGCAGCAGTCTGCAGTGGCATGGCCTGCCTCTGTGGGAGCGACAGTCAACTTCTCACGCTATGCGGCTGGCAGTCTGGAGGCGGCCTCGCAAGGGAGGCTGCGGAGGGCAGAGTACCTTGCGGTGCTGCCAGACTGCGCTGTTGTGGTTCTGTCCTGTCGGGAGGCTGAGTACTTGCTGCGAGCTGACAGGAAGTTCAGGCAGGAGGGGAAGCTCGCCAGCATGCGTGTGGCAGTCACCAGCTTGGCGTTCGTTCGCTGGCTGCACCCTGTGACATGCTCTGTGACTCAAGGTTTATTTTCATCTGCACGATGCTTCAGCGAAGCTGTCCCATGGCATGCATGCGGCAGGCTGTTGGAGCAAAGGTGCCAGATTCATCAGCCTCAGCTTCATGACCTGGCACGCCGTGTGGCAGCACTTCAGTTGTTCAACGGGGAAACGGATCTCCAGCATCAAGGCTCTCTCTGGAGTAATAACTGCGATGCTTCAGCTGCCACAAAACGGGACCAAGACCGGAAGCGTGTTATGGGGGCGCTGCTGTTCGAAAACAGGGGGACCTTGAAACTGGCAGAGGAGGTGCTTGCAAGTGTGAAGCACCTTGTCCACGCGCGCCAGAGGGGCGCTTTCTGGGAGGGGTCTGCTGTTGAAGGTGTCTGTAGAGATGAGGTCGACAAGCTGCAGTTCATGGCTCTGCAGGGACGGAGCGATGAGCATTGAACATGCAATTCGAAGCACCATTGAGCTTTTGCCCAAGTCTCCGAAACATCGGGTGTCCCATGCGTCTGATTCGTTCATGGTATCATGCATCCGAGTCTTGCAGAGCAGGCACTGCCAACCTCTCAACACATCTGCCATTGTTCGCAAAGTCACTGCTGCGTGTGGCTGAGGGATGCCTCTTGTGTCGACATGTGTTGCATTCATTACAAGTGCAAACCTTGCAGTAGACCTCATGCTTCATCCCTTTTAGGCGAAAGTTGCGCTTTTAGGTGCATCACTTTTAGGTGCAATGGTCATCACTATTGGGTCATTGAGAAGGCGATGCAAGCAGGGCTGCAAGATATAGCAGCATACACATGAATTCCAACCTTACAGCATACTCGGAACTCTTATAATACATGTTGGAACTATCAACGCTGTTAAGGTGCAATGATGGTATCTTGCTGCTGGGATTCGGGTAGGAACAGATGGCGTGCGATGATCATGTGGCTCAGGTATGTATGGTACATCGTAAGTATGGAATTCAAATTATCGAACACATATGAGTCTCACAAACAGCGTGACGGTTCTCGCGCGCGTGTGCGTGCTCGATGGCAGACACAATTTGTGTGTGTTGCGACACTCAAGCACAAGAGGAACCAGAAACAGGCATGAATAGATAACCCTCGATCACCCTCACCGATAAGTACATCGCATCAGACAACTGGATTTGTGCTTGCTGCGCAGCAGGCACAGCATGGCAATGCCCCACTGGCACAACTTCACAACAAAAACAAAAGCCACCGACAACAGGACAAACATGGTGTAATGACGTTATATCTCAGTGTAGTCGCACCAATGTGCTTGAACTGCTCACATGTGAGACGATGCTCCTCACATCGCTTGAACCTGGCTGAGCTCGTGCTATTCTCCAATGGCTGTGCATGTGCAGCAGTTACAAAGTCTATGATGAGCACTTACAGAACGAATAAGATGTAGGAAATACATGAACGGAAGGCAGGTTCGCAAGTCGGTAACAGTGAACTTGGTATACTCACCAGAAATTGGCTTGGCTGTTTCAGGAGCATAATACAAATCCTACACAGTTGTGAGTTCCAAAATTCACTACTAGGCAAGTGTCATTAAGAAAGTGCACTGTCTTGGGGTACAGACTTTTTGAACTTGCGAATGAAACAGCAATCACATGCAAGTGCATGCTTGCAGTCTGTAGTTGTATGAATGCCAATTATTCTGGAGATCAGATACCGATTTTTTCCTCTGGTTGATCACACTGGACTCTTCCTGCGTCTTGTCAAGTGCTCTGCCTCTGCAGCCACTGAAATGTTACAGAATCTCACATGGCTGGGGAGATACGTGCCTATGTACTTTACCAATAGACGTAAGTTCATTCGATTCCTTATGTTGGAGACCTGGAAATACATGAAGAGGACATGAAGATATGGTAGTGATGTGTGGGATCAATGTTTCGTCCAGATCAAGCGCAAGCAACCAGGCCAGCCTCACCACTATGACATGCTCATTCCAAGCCTCAACAGAACAAGACCTTGAAAGGGGCCAGAGAATGAATAGAAGCAGAACGAAGTAGGTGTGTCATGCGCAGCAGGTGGTGTGGAGCCGGCTGCCGGACCTGGCAGTGAAGCAACACATGTATGTATGCTGGTGACCTACACCATATATAGTGTCAAGTTACTGTGTGAACTCAATTCCATCCCAGCCTGTGGTGCTTGCTAGGTGGCAATGCAGGTTCATTCTCTTCTGTGGTGTAGAAAACTGTAGATGTTGAACTATATGTTAAGAGCCCTTGAGGATGCAATTGCGCGGTCCAGTTGCGGGAGTCCCCAGCATGCCATCGCTGCTCACTACATCGACCTCGTGAATGGCTAGAGGGGGAGCGTGCCTCACATCAGAGGTGTGGTGCTCTTTGTGGCACAGGTAGGGGGGCTGCCAGCGGGTGTGCAGCAGCAGGGGTGCCATGTGATGGACATGCAGAAGCATATCACGATGCAGAGCCACTCGCCCATCCAGAAGCAGACGCCTTCGACCTGTTCACAGTGCTCAGATATGCAGCCAAAGCCGCATGCCAAGGCGCTGCTGACGTTTGGGCCTGGCATGTGCCGTGACAAGCTGATGCAGGCCGCCATGCGCATGAGGCACCTTGAGCATTTGTAAGCGTGCGCTGGTGTCTCACACAGTACACAGCACACAGAGCAGACATAGAAGAACTAGGTTACATGAGGTTGC
>JAUMHD010030137.1:0-25522 GCA_032359135.1 Ulvella scutata | reverse complement strand
CACACACACACACACACACACACACACACACACACACACACACACACACACACACACACACACACACACACACACCAAGTAACTGAACACAAAGCCAACGGCATCCTGAAAATCATGTTGCTTGTAGGGTGTGAAAGTGCGCGCGAGTGCTCGCAAGGGCAGCCAGTGCAGTCTGGCGTGCCACACTCCAAAGTAATGGAGCTCGTGAACACGTCGACTGCAAGGATGCAGCCCAGAGCATCGCACATCGCACGTCCTCCCTCTGTGTCAGCCTCGGTGACTCCGTTGGAGGGTACGGTCGTCACTGGCTTATCCAAGAAGCGTGAGTTTTCCAACACAAGTCTCTATGGCTTTCGGCGTCATTCCGAGTCTGACACTGATGCAGAGCCTCCCAACTCAACCCGACGACTGGATGAGAGTGGGCATATGATCAAGACGCCAAGATCCGTACAACGTCAACCAGAGTTGGAGTCCAGCACTCGCGCAACCAAGCGCCTTTGCACAGACTTCAAGGGTAGAGTTCAGGAGTTGTTTGAATCTGACAAAGCTCTGAAGAGCAAGGTTGATTGGAGTTTGAGCTTCGAGTTAACTCGATCTCGTGACGGAGGTACAGACACAACTCGAATGGCTGAGCTTGCAAGCCTGGTGAAAACGTTGAGGAAATCAGTCCGTTTATACCAGGAGAAGGTGAAAGAGCTTCTTCAATATATTGCTGACAAAGAGAGGAGAATCAGTGAAAGCAGCAATACAGTGGACATTGCAGGATCCGACGGTAAACTTCGATACCCTCCATGCTTGTATGTCATTAACTGCAGTGTGACAACCACGTTCACACATGTGGTTCCTGTCTTACTGTTGTTAATCCACAACAGCTCCTGCTGAAGTTTCTTTAAGAAGCACATGCCCTGCGTACACAACAGTGATGTCCATGTGTGCAGAGCGTATCCACGAAGCAGACCTCGCACGTGTGCAAGAGCTCGAATCTAGCCTTGCACATATGAAGGTTGAGCTGCACCAAGCCAAGAATCATATCACTCAGCTGCAGGCTGAGAAAACTGCTGGCGAGGGCTCAGCTCCAGGTTCATCGCTCCTTCCCCCTACCCAGACAGGAAGAGGAGACTCTGTGAAGTCTCTTGAGGCTCAAACTGTGGGACCAGGTGCTGATAATCACCACTTGAGGCTTCCTGCTTGTGCAACCTCAACATTTTGCACATGGGATGCTTCCTTTGGCAGCGATGCTGCTTTCTGCTTTGTTGATGTTACAAACCTTTGGCACGTCAATCCTATTTGCTGGGGAACATGCGAATGATTGAGCCTCACCTTGAAGCGAATAGTACAATCTGTATAGGATGTTTCTGCGTGATGCAGAGGTTCACACCATGCATTACTGACGATTTGGTGCTTCGAATTAATGGACATAGAGTGGGCAGTAGGATGTACACACAGTGCGGTGATCGATGGATTGAACAAGGCGATGTTCACTGTAATGCAACAGTGTGGGTAGCTTGTCAATCACAGTGTTTGAAAAGGTTGATGCGCCTAGGGATGTACATGACCTGGTATTACATATATCGGTGATATGGCAGACTGATTTGTTTCAGTCGTATCGGTGCCGCCGATACCGCCTTCCACACATTATGCATGAATATAGTCAGAGTTTGAAATTCAAATGACTCTGTTGACCACGGGCTACAGAGTATATCAAGCGCAAAGTAACTACCGCTACTGTTATCTGACCTGCAGTTTATGAGTTCAACTGGCGTCGTTAACCAAGTGCTGTTCCACGCCATGCCGAACTCAAAGCGCCAAAGACAAGATACCGAGACAGGCAGCCAATTTTATTACATATTTATACCTAGGGATCCCAGTAGACAACCGCAAGACAGCTTTTTCCATTAGAATGTGAAAGTGAACGCTGTGTTGAACCTTGTTGAAGGTTAAAGAGATCTGTGTCCAGGATCACCCATCTGACAAGTTGCTTTGTAACAAACCTGGGGAGATTGCAGCAATGAGCCTAAACATACCACCCCTGCGTACAAATGAGCATGTCTGCACTGTGCACTGTAGTAGTATTCAAACACTTGCCGCCTGTGCTTCTGGTCTGTATGGGTTACATATCGGAAGTTCGGTTGCAACCAATCCTGTGCGGCAAGAACATCGTATTCAGACCGATGTTGCTGAAACTTTTGTGTCATGTACATCCCTAGATGTACCTCACATCCATGAAATGTGCAGAGCCATTAGAATCTGCAGCAAGAGCCAAGGAAAATGAAGAGCAGCGTCTACAATTAGAGAGCACCATTAGTACCCTAAACATGCAGACCAAGCAACTGCAAATAGAGGTTGCCACCCTTGAAGGTCGCTTAAAGGAAACTGCAGTGAAGTACCATCAGCAAATTGCAGCTGCTGAGGTACGTCCTCTACATCTCTGAACTGTTTCGTATGTCCGTTTTGCTGACAGGAGACCTGGTTTGTTCTGTTCGCACTATGATACGGGCAACAGGGGACGTCTTGCTGCATTTGACACAGAATGTGTTGTTACTGGACTGCGTATGCAGGAAGAGGCAGTGCAGTACAAGCGTGAGCTCTTGGACGAGCGCAGCAAGTCGAAGGCATTGCAGGCTGCAGAAAAAGCCAGCAAGGTGGCAACAGAACGCGCCGAGGAGGAGATCCGTTCTTTGCGGGAAGGCACTGCGAAGCAATTGAGCGATGCTAACAATAACAAAGGAGAACTGTGGAAGCAGATGATGCAGAATAAAGAGCTGCATGACAAGGACCGCAAGGTGCTGGTAGAGAAACTTGATGATGCTGAGGCCGCTCTAGAGGCTGCAAATCTTCGTTGTGAAAATGAGCGAGGTCGTGCTAGCATGCTGGAGCAAGAGAAGGCAAACTTGAGGAGGAAGGTATGTTTAGTTTATGCAAACATGCCGCAACTTTTGAGCTTTGATGCAGGTTGTGAACAGGGACAATGTTGAGCTCTCTGTTTGTGTAAGATACGAGGTGCAGAACCTTTTTGTGCGTGTACAAGAAACTAATCGGATGTGCATTTGTGCTCGTGCGGGCATGCTGCCTCTCTGTCGAGACTGAAGACTGCATTCGATTGTTCCTCATTGCAACTAAATGCATTTGCAGCTTGAAAAGACAGAAGAGGAAATTGAGGAGTGCCAGAGGCAGCTGTTGGCAAGTTCAAAGGAGGTGGTGAGGATACAAGACAGCGAAGAGAGTGCCAAGAAGCAGGCTGCAGCGACTGCCACCGAACTTGCCACAGCTCTTGCTGCCGGTGCCAAAGCTAGTGCAGCACGGGAAGAGATAGCAGTGCGGGCTGCCTCATTCGAAACAAAGTATGGAGCCGCAGAGAGCGCACGTGTAGCTGCTGAACAGAAGTGTGCACGTCTACAGCAAGAGCTTGAACTCCTAAAGAAGGATGCAGAGGGCTTAAAGGTGCAACACATAGATTCTCTTTGCAAGTTCCTGGTCATACTTCGTCAACCGTTGAAGAAGTGATTTAAAACTGTGGGGATGTGGGATTACTTTCTTATCTTCTTTCGAAAGTTTCAAGATGCAGCAGAGCTGTTTCACAATCCGGAAAGGCAGTGACTAAGAAACAACCCTAATAGCCAAAAGGAGCAACACAAAAGAACCACTTCACTGGAATGGCGAAACAGCACCATCAAGAAAATTCGTTCCAGCAGATGGATACTTGCAACGCATGCCAATGCTACAACCATCGAAAAATGTGTCTGTGTGTAGGAGGCGATAGTAGTGGCAACCAGTGAGCGAAATGAACTGGACGAGCACCTCAAAGGTGTCATGGCAGAGCTCGACAACTCAGCTGGGGTCCGCAAACAGATTGAGGCAGAGCGAGCAGCAATGCAAGCAGAGAATGATGAGCTTCAAGCTAGGGTTACAGCGTTATCACATGCCAAGGCTGCTGCAGAGGACAAAGCTCTGACCCTTGAGGGGCAGATGGAGGCTCTGCAGGTGTGCTACTTTTCCCCCTGTCATTTTGATTTCAGACCACTGCTTTTACTTTGTGTTCCTCTGAACCCTACGTTGCTGTTGTCCAAGACGAGCTGTGTGCAGCTGAACATGTTCTCATGTGATGCCTGAAGCACCTTCAGATAGGGATGTGAACATGTTCCAGGAATACCATGTGTAGTGTTTGGAGCTTGTTCCGTACATGTATGTAGGGCTGCAAAAAATGCTATATTTTGAGGAAATATAGTACTATACTATACTATGCCGACAGAAGAGGATATAGGGTGTATAGCACCGCAGTATCTCGGCCCTATATGTAGAGTTGTATAGAATGTGTGTCCTATACACAGAACCATGCTCTCACAGCAGATGACACCCATGTTTCCAATACAATAAAGCGTTGCATTACATACATGGCATCCTAACTAATAATAGTATGCCCTCCTGGAGTCAGTAGGGTCGGGAACAGGGCAAGGATCGATATCATCATCAACATGCACAGGTGACTGATTGCCTGCACCATCCAACTGAACTGGTCCATCTGTGTCGACCACGATCTCCCAATCACTACACAGGTGGTTTATTGTTGCTGGCGAGCGGTGATGTATTACTGCTGCTCGATGATAGCCGCTGGCCGCTACAGCGCAGTGGTTGCTGTGTTGTCGAGATAGCGGGGTATAGGGCTGTATAGGGAACCCTATTTCTTGGTAGGCTATATATAGTATAGTATAGGGCTATATTAACATAGGCTATATATAGTGCATAGTATTTTTTGCAGCCCTGCATGTATGCTATAGCCATGTCAGTGCAGAGACTGTCGTCTGACTTGATACTCGTGCTTGCAGGATGTAGTGGGGGCAGGGGATCAGAAACAGATGGTGGGGCAACTAGTCACTCGGGTTGGGCACCTGGAGGCAGCCCTATGGGACGCAGAGAAGTCTAGAAGGAGAAATCACAATGAGTTGATGGAGGTGAAGGGCAACATCCGTGTCTTCTGCCGCCTGCGCCCATTCTCTGGGCCGCCAGCTGTAGATCCTCTGCATGGTGATGGTGTGAGGTGCCTTGTTGAGGGCAAGGCGCATGACTTTTATTTCGACCGGTGAGCTTCGGGCATCTTTCACACAACGTTCGCACGCTCTCTGCATGCCAATCCCTTGATCACCGTTTGTTGCCTGTAGTGCATGCACATGTAAAATGGCATGGAGGCATGAGGGCTACCGTGTGTGGAATGGTCCTGTTGGTTTGTTGATAGTGTAGTTCAGCGAAGTGGCTGCTTCATAAAATGGCCAAGCCTGCTGCTCAGATGGAACATCCATCTGTATTCATTGTCCAGCGTACTCTCGTGCATGCACTATGCGCACATGACTCTCTAGATCACGGTGCAACACTTGAGTGATGGAGTGTGATGCCTCGGTCATTTTGTCACAATACACGTCCTAGCTTCTTACCCCCGAAGCCCTCAAAACGGAGGCTGGGTGTTTGTTGCAGGGTACTTCCACCGACAACATCACAAGAAAGTGTGTTTTCGGGTGTTTCAGATGTTATTCAGTCAGCACTGGATGGGTACCATGTCTGCCTGTTCTCATATGGTCAGACTGGCAGCGGGAAGACATTCACCATGAATGGCAACACAGCAGCACCGGGCATCATTCCCCGAGCAGTTTCCATGCTTTTAGAGGCTTCTGAACGGCTGGGTTCTGTGGGATGGGCTTTCCGTCTTGAGGCAACCTTCATCGAGGTTTACAATGACGTGCTTCGTGATCTGTTGGCACCAGTGCGACCTGGTGCTGCAGGGGCCGCTGCTGCTCGTGTGCTGGACTCTGCAGCAATCAAACATGACCCGAAATCTCATACACAGGTGTGTTCTGGGTTGGCGTTACAGAGCCGTGGCTCCTCCGGCATGTAATACTTGCGTTTGGTATTTGTTCAGGCCTATGCCAATATACGATTCTGCATTTGCCACATCGTATATATTTTTATGCACCTAGAAAAGACAAGTTTCTGGCGGATGTAGTGCTGACAAATCAATGTCAAAATCCCCATCAAAGGAAGATGTATACGAAAGTAAACGTTTTCTCAACTTCCATTCCTATCATGTCACATGCCACATCGTATATTGGCAGAGGCCTCATTTATATGGCGCGTCACTGTTGGAGAATGTGGCGTTGTTTCCCGGCCCTACAGTCATAGTTCTGTCAAGTGAGTTGGACAGCCCTTTTGTAGTGGTGTTGCTGTGCTAGCCAAATGAATATACTGGGGACTATGTTTGAATGGAATGGATGGAGAGATTTGTTGCAAATGGTATTCTGCTGTCTAAGTATCGTTGTGTTTGTGTAGTCAACCTTCGTACTTCGGTCATTCGACAGCCGGGGAAGGGATTAAGCAGTTGTAGCTTTATTCACAGGCAGTTACTGCTGGCACACTCGCATGGGGTTTATAGCACGATCTTGGATGTCACAATGTTGCAGGTTTTGGGAGCAACAAAGATTCTTGTTGACAGTGAAGAACAAGCGAGGGACCTTTTGGCACGTGCGCAGAAGGCCAGGTCGACTGATGCGACAGCCATGAATGCTGAATCTTCGCGTTCACACTCTGTATTCACACTGTGCATCACCGGGGAGCATGAAGAGAAGGGGTTCAAGCTGTTGGGCAGCCTGAACCTGGTCGACCTCGCCGGTAGTGAGCGCCTTGCTCGCTCGCAGGCTGAGGGGCAGCGGCAGAAAGAGACCTGTGCTATTAACAAGTCCCTTTCCTGCCTTGGAGACATTTTCCAGGTCCGATCTCACTGGTATCGTCTTTGTCACTGTGTTTTGCACCAGTTTTACTGTCACCGCCTTAGAGTACTCAAACAATCGGCCGTCTCTTGCTTGTCAACTCCTTGACAGCGCCCTTGCCCACTCTTTCCGCACTGTGTTTTTGGATAACATGATGGGACAACAGGTCTTTGTGACGGCATTGCAGTCGCCGATTTCGCAGCTGTTAAGTCTCTCCATTATGCAGGCCCTTGCGAACAAGAGTGGTCACATCCCCTACCGCAACTCCAAGCTCACATACTTGCTGCAGCCCTGTCTTGGCGGTGATGGCAAGACCCTCATGTTCATCAACATCAACCCTGAGGCCCCAAGCGCATACGAGTCTCTCTGCGCTCTGCGTTTTGCCAGCAAGGTGAACACAATTGAAACTGGTGCACGCGGCGGCGCAAAACGCAACGTGGTGTCCAGTGCTGGAGCCAGCCCTGCAGAAATTGGGAATGTGGCAGGGCTGCATGGATGTGGGGCGCCTGGTGCCCTGCCTCCCTTTAACCGCGGAAGCACTGATGGCTCCCTCGGAACACGCTCGGGCCTTCCTCGCCCATCTACTGGTGGGCCATCCTCTGCAGTCGGTAGGCAGTCCACTGTAGGGGGTGGCAGGCAGTCCATAATGCCTTCCAATACTAGGGGCACATTGTCAGGGAAGGCCTCCAGTGGCCGCGCAAGCATTGCCCCCACCATGTCCGGGAGAAGCTCAAGTGTGCCGGTGTACAAGCGACAGAGGTAGCGATTTGTTTTCATCTCCCTGTATGGTGGAACTGTCGCGACCACTCTGACATATTGTGCGCCTCGTATGGGAAATGTGTTTGTTGGGTACAGCACATGTAGCTGCATGTAGAAAACCGTCAGCATGTCATTAGGTGAAAGGTGTGATGAAATTTAGCCAAGCTGAGGTCAGAACTGCTGTGCAATCCTGCATGTTTTTTCTCTTTCTGGGTTTTTCTGACCCTCTTCTTCTTGTGTTTTTGTGTGATCTACTCGGGGCACTCGATACGAAAATAGGAGATTCCTGAATCGATAAGTCTGTAAACGTGCAGTTTCCGTCCTTGCGTGTACATATGTCAGCAGCAAATAGACACTTCAGCTCACTGCAAACGTCATGCCTGCCTGTCAACTCGTGCAAGTACCTTCAGAACTCGTGGAAGTACCATTCTGCACATTATCCCGGGATAGCCAGTGGCTTGCCTCCATGGAGAACATTGACAGCATCACAACATGATATGTTTTACATATCCATATTGCCTACAGTGTTCCCAACATCACCTGCAATAGAATCCTAGCACTATGATACACACTGCCAGCAAGCACGAAGGTGCCAAGAACATTTTCCAACACTCTTCCCACCTCTGCCGCATCCATCAAGTAATGCACGTGATACAGAATATGCAACGTTCGGTGACTTGTCAACCAAGAAAGTTGTCTCGTGCTACTGGCAAGGAGCACAGCTGCCATGCCAGACCCAGAAACCAAGCATTGTCCCCTTCCCGCGTTTGCTAGCTGAACATATCACTGCGCTCAGCACGGACAGCAACACTCGCAACGTCTCTGGTTCCTTAGAGCCTTGCACATGCTCACATCTGGACAAATCAAGCAGTCCGTCGACGCATGAGCAGAAACTCCAATACCTCTGGCACATGGTGTCACCCATGGTGATCTGATAGGCAAGATCCTGGAGCACTGAAAGGAGTTACTGCTGTACAGAGATTTTTGCGCAGCAGCTACTATGCTGGTTTTGCTTTCGAAAACATCTGGTCCTGCGCGAACCAAGGTAGCCTGGGCTGGTTGACAAGGTCCCTGGCACCTGTGTTCTTCCTACCCCTTGTGTCCTTCACAAGTCTGGGACCGAACATGAATGCTAGAAGTAGCCCAGACAAGAACCCTCCCGCATGGCCCCTGCACACCATTTGTTAGCTCTGTGGCCACACTCGATAAAGTCTTTTGAAACCGTTACATCGCAGCTTACATCTACAGATAAATGGGAACACCGACCATCAGAACGGTTTCAGGTGGAGCATACCAGTTGTCCACCTTCGCAATGAAGAATCCAATTGCGATGTTGGCAATAATGACCTGCTGGATGCTGTTCTGAACGGCTCGAGCATTCTTGTTCAAGTAAGGCTTGTTGTTCTCGAAGTACATCCAAAAGGCGCCAAAGATTCCCAGCACTGCACCGGAAGCTCCAAGGGAAGGAGCTCGGCTGAACAGGAACGAAGTGAAGGCGCCCGCAACTCCCGAGGTGAGATAGATGAACGTGTACAGAGGTCGTCCGAGGACTGTCTCAACAGAAGCCATGTTGTTCAAAGCAAACATATTCATCTGCAAGCACCAGTACATTTATCTGCAAGCAACCCGTCTTGTATATGTATATGTGCACTACTGAAATTGGGATGCACTGAAGTGCTCATGCAGCAGAACAACAGAGCCTGCAGAGAGTTTGTTTCGAGAGCTGTTCTTCCGTTCTCTCTGTTGTATGCAACGTCCTGGAACGGGACATCAGCGGGTGGCAGAGAAGGGTTTGTAGTAAGATCGTACTGCAAGATGAAGAATGCCACCGTGCAGGAAATTAGCTGTGACCAGCCTCCACCATTCGCCATTGATGATTGAAGGATTGTGCTTTGCGCCCAGCACTTTCAAATGCGAACCAGACATGAGATCTAGAACAAATACCAGTGAGTTCAAGAAGATGAACAAGTCTGTAATTCGGCGATACTTTCTGCTCTCCCAAAGGTTCTCTGGTGATGAACTGCACGTGAACAAACGATGTTTCGTAGGCAGTAGCGAAGGACCAAAACTGGTGAAGAAGAAGCAAGGTGTCAACTCCTAGTGGCACTGCATCACAGAATGACAAAAACGTGACGATGGCTGATAAAGGCTTCTCATATTTCTGCTGTGCATCATATGCTGCAGAATGCTGGCGGTGTTGCTGAAAATCTGAAGTTGAACCTTCAGTCTCAAGTTAAACCTTCGGTGCAGGACACAGTCGCAATTTAGAGCAGATACTCAATGCCTAGGGTCAGCGGCATGGAATGCTCAAACGCGTACGAGCTAGTAGCCTGAGGTTTGCGTCCACCACCAAACAATCCAAGAGCACGGACACCTGCACCGCCCACGGCTACGGAGGCGAATCTTCGACGCCATTTCGGGCGTTGCGATACTTTGAGCTGTGAAACGATAGGTGTTGCGTGCATGGTCAGCTAGCGAGTTCTCGCCTGGAGTAAAAATAGTTTGACAATTCAGTGCCTCCCCCACTGAGTTCGTACAGCAGCACCAAAATACCAAGACAACAACAACAACAACAACAACAACAACAACAACAACAACAACAACCAATCCACAATAATTCTTGAGCTGCACCCAATTTAAGTGCTTTCGAGCGGTGACTAGATGTGGCACATGACTGTGGCTAGCGACCATGGTCTTGTTGCATGGTCGACAAATTGGGGTTGCCGATGCATCTGCACTCACCAGACTCAGAGTTGAGATGACCAAGAAAGTCGACCTATGCACCAGCTGGTGGTTAGGGCACCCACAGAGAGGGTGTCCCTTGAGATCATTGTACTGGGGTTGATACAAATGGAAGGTGAAGCGATGCTGTTTATGTAGCATGTGATTGCCGAAGCATTTGTTCGAGATGGAAACCAAGTCACTAGCATCCCTATGCAAGCGAATGGATGCTGTAGCAGGCAAGGTGTCTCACTCAGGCACAACTGGAGGGGCCCGTGTGCAGCTCCAGCTTGTGCAGGCGCTGGAAGCAATGCTCACTGGCACCGCAATTGATGCGGCTGCTTTGAAAGACTCCAGTCATGGTATGATGACGTCCTTGCTTCGGATGCTAGAGAACGGGATGGCTGGACCGGTACGTCCTGCCTCTGAATATTTGCGACTCCAGGCCAGTGCTCTATATACTCACATGGATGCAAGCATTGCTACAGATTCGGGCTTCTGTGATGAGATGTCTGCATGTTATTTTCTCCGTGGATCCCATCAGAGCTACACTGGCACATGGCCAGGTCAGCGAGTTCCTGCAGTCGCAAGCCAAGGCATATACGCAAGCAGGAAGTACGGCAGTCGTTGGAATGCTGGAAGTACTTGCTTTGCATGCGTACATGTGCGCTTTCTGTTCATCTGATGAAGTTGCCAACTGTGAAAGCGACATATGCCACATGAAAGCGCCTTAAAATCTCCCTGGTGGCATCGTGCCCCTGCTCTGAACTTCGCTATGTTGTTTGTTACCCTTCCTCCGTTACTTTGTCTTGTGTCTCTTGTTCCACCACCGCCGGTATATATATGTACATTTCAGCCACTACTGACTGCCACGAACACTGAGCTGTAGGTGTGCTCTATCAAATATATCGCAGACGTTGACAACAATCACAGTTGTCAAGGCGCTAGTGAGAGCGAGAACTACATCCACAGTGGCCCGAGCAGCGTGCATGAAAACTCTTGCATCTGTTGTTCGAGGCATCAGCTGCATCTCTGGGCCAGGCATGTCGCCGGAGATCTCCAGCGTGTCTGAGAACAGATTTAAAGATCTCCTGAAGGCGCTCAAGGAGTGTGATTCAGCAGCTACAACACAGTGTACAAGCAGCCACCCAGCCTCTGTTCGAGCAGCAGCCTTTGAAGCAGTGAGCAGGTGAGAGCCCTGCACAGCTACCTTGTCATTCTGATCATGAAAATCTCCTTTTCGTGGCTCGTTGCATCGCGTTGCTGTAGCTAGCTGTGCAGCAGTGGCACAAGCACATTACTAGGAAACTCACGGTGTGAATTCCGCTCCATGTGCGTGCACATAGTGAGCTACCTGTTTCTGAGTTCACCTGTCTCGCCACAGCCTGACACACGCTCACCTGTCTCATCTCATCAACCAATCATGCCTCTGGCAATCTTGTGTGTGCCTTTGTGCCAGAGGAAGAGAAGTGAGCAGAGCGGCATGTGAAGTAGTGGGCTTGTTTAAAAGAACAAGTACTGGGCATGCATGCCATGCTTTCCCCGCACCTAGCATAGCAAGAAGAACAGCAGCCTAATATGCATGCATGTGTAGCTTGGCAGAGATTGCAGCGCCGCTGCTGTTTGAGGGGCGGGGCTCGCGCTGGGAGGCACTGTGCATGCTGTGCCGCCGCGGGTTGCTTGAGCAAGACGTCTCCGCACATGAAGCTCGCCACGCAGCATGCCTCGCGCTGGGTGCCCTTGTCGCTGCGCCTTGGGCTGCCGATTCTGCAGATGCTGAGGACATCGCGGTGGAGCTGGGGGTGGGAGATGGGCCTGCAGCTGTGGCAGACAAGAGCCCCAAGAAAGACGCTCGTGTATCGACCTTGAAGCGACTGCGGGACGCAGCCCTTGTGAAGCAGCTGCTCGCTCCACTGGGGCAAGCCGCCAACGCAGAAGACCGGTGCGCGGCCCTCCCTTGCAAACCCCCTGCCCCCCCCCCCCTTCCATGTGCTTCACTGCTGCACTGCACGTCGCTACTCTGCTCGGCCCGCAACTGCCCCATCTGTCGGCGATTTTATCACCAGCTTGTCGCAGAACATGCCGCGGAACCATAGTAACGGCCCCCACATATGCAGGGACTCTGTTTTTCTGCTTGCAACCGCCACTGCTCGAGCGCTGGAGCTCATAAACGATTCTGTAGCACCCCACGCTGGCGCAGTGCGCCTGCTCGTGCTGGCAATCATTCGGGAGGTCCCTCAGCTGCTCCCGTCGCTCCGCACCACCCCAAAAGCCCCCCTTGTGGGGTCCGGTGAAGCCCCATTGCTGCAGGCAGCCCTCATATACATCGTGCGCAGCGCCGCGCTACCGAATCTAGACGACACGCAGCTGCGAGCTCTGCTGGGGGACCTGGGCAGCCACTGTATGTCCCTGATCAGCACCGCGCAGAGCAAAAGCACTGCAAGCAGCTCTGCAGAGGCCTGCCCTTCTGTCTCAATTCACAGACGCACCCCAGAGGCGGTGGTGCTCTTCTCGACGCTTTCAGGGGTGCTGCTGGCGCTTGGGGAGGTGCCGAGGCAGACTGCGCGCGACCTCAGGGACGCCGTGCACCGAGTGCTGATCCAGTCGGCAGGCCCCGCTGCGTACGCGGCGGCAGGTGTGCTGGGGCAGCTGGCCGCGGTGGACGGGGGCTCAGCCAGCGAGCTGATGATGGAGTACATGTCCCTTGCCACTCTGCAGGCTGCGTCGTTCGGGAGCAAGTCTGCAGGCCGCCACGGCGCCGCCCTGCCCCTGCTGTCATCTGGTGAAGGTGTGCACGCCTCAACTTTTGCGTACATCACAGTGTGTCATCCACTACCTTGTGTGCGCAGCGCAGTGTTGCTCTTGCCGTTGACCTGCGCATGTGCATGTGTATGGTGCGTGCCGTGCTACGCTCTCATGCTGACACTGCTTGCTGCTTGATCGCTGCATGCATGCCAGCTCCACACACGACCATAATACGCGCAGTCAGCATTCACACGATGCCTGCTGTGTTTCTACACAGCTGGTGTGCAGCCAGCAGCAGAGGGAGCATGCATGCATGCAGGGTCCGCCACAGCCACCTGGGAGCAGGCTTTCTTAGACCTGCAGGGCTGCGTGCTGGCGGGCTGCGCGCTGATGGGCGCGGTCTGCCTGCTGCCTCTGGGCTGCCCCTCCAAGCACCTGCAGGAGTTCTACAGCAGCGCTGTGCGCATGGTGGCGCAGCCGCTGGCATCCGGGGACGACGCGCACGCACACGAGCGCCGCCTCGGCTGCCTCATGCTGTCCTGCCTCTGCTGCAACCTCCCCCTGGGCATGCTTGAGGTGCGCAACCCCCGCCTCTGCTGCTCTTCACTCGGCACTGCGAACCAAGACCCTAGTTCCCGCTATGAAGTTCCCACCGTGAAGTGCTGAGCACGCTCCTCCAGTTCCTGTTCCAGTTGCAACATGCATGAATATGCGCCTCTGTGAGGATGCAGGCATGCGAGGAGCAAATCTCGGAGACGCTGTGCACTCATGCGTTCGGCTCTGCAGCCTGTGCCGCTCTCAGTGTGCCCCCAGCGGCCGCAGCAAGCGCCACCTACGCCACTTTTCTCCGCGAGGCCGCCTGGCGCACTGCAGCACTCGAAGCCCTGCGCTCGTGGCTAGTTGGATACGTCGCGTTCCTGCCCAGAAGCCGCCAGAAGCCACTCTGCCACAGCGCGGCAGAGGCCCTGGCGCCTCTGCTTGCGCTGCTGTCTGCCAAGGAGTCCTCCTTGCCCGCCGACTCCCCCAAGACCCCTCCGGACGTCGTGCTGGCGCTGCGGGCCCTGATTGACGGTGTGATGGCGACGTATCTGTGCATGCCCAGCTTGCATGCGTTCTCCGCGCAGTGGGGGGACATCGTTGCGGTATGCCTGGAGCCACTGCGGGAGGCCAAGCCGTGGCTGACCCCCGCCACGCGCCGCGCGGTGCACTGCAAGCTGCTGGCGCCGCTGCTCAACTCGCAGGACGCCGCAGTGGCCCCCTACCTGCAGTGCGCCGCAGACGAAGGCTTTCTGCCGGTGCGCTGCCTGGTGATCACACTCTTTCATGCTGAACGCTTCAGGATCGTATCACTATGTTCTGCTTGTTTGCTAGCTTGGCTGCAGGGATGTGTGTGCGGTGCACAAGACGATGCTGGAAGCTGTGCATGCGTGCAGATGGTGCATAGTCCCCTTGGGGAGGCGCTTGCGACGTTTGCCGGGGAGGCAGGCGGCCCGCAGGTGCCCGCGTGGCAGCTGCGGCCGCCGATGCCGCCACAGTCGGAGCAGGCTCCGCGTGTGATGCATGCTCCGCCGCAGCTGCCCCAGCCGCTGTCTGCGGGGGCATCGCTTGCGATCACCCAGCTGCAGCTGCTCGGGCGCGTGTTCGGCGCGTTGGATGAGGGCATGCAGCGCCATGTGCTGGAGGCGCTCACCGCCTCGCTCGCCGCCGAGGCCCCCCCTGGTGCGGCGCCCCCCCTGTTATGGCATCCCCTTAACGGATGGTGCTTCCGGCGTTGCATGCAATGAACAACGTCTGTATGCATTGCCGGCGATCACCAGCACAAATCTCTGGCCAACACGCACCATGCACAGTATACTCCAACTCTGCATGTGTGCCTGGTGCAGCCTCTGGAGCACTGGTGGGATGCACACCCCTCAGAACTGATGTTCCATTAGAAGCACTGCTTTGTGCTCATGCATGTGCGCCTGCAGGGCATTACCGGAAGTCCTCATGGAGTGCGTTTGCCGCAGCAGACACGTTTGTGCCGCTGAGGGTGCCTGGAGTGTGCGCGGTGTCCCTCATCGGCCTCTCTCAGGTTGCCAAGAGCTGCAAGTCGACAGGGGCAAGCATGCCGGCCCTCAGCCAGCTCGCACACGACCTGGCCCTGTCCCTGCTGGCCACTGGCCCCCCTGCGACACGTGCAGCTATCGAAATTCTGTCTTTCGCGGCAGTTATAGGTGGCGATTCCGCTGCACGTTCCACTGCAAAGCTAGCCTGCGCACGGCTGAACGCTGCGGCTCCAGCTGGCCCCGCCGCGGCACCCTCCAACCCCCCCTCCAACGGGGCTGTGGACCCCCGGCCGTGGGCGCTCGCACTCGGCGTGGTGCAGAGGTCTGCTGGCGGCGTGACCCTGCAGCCACTTCTCGCAGAGATCATCACAGCGCTCACAGCGTACGCGCGCAATGAGGCGGCGATGCGCACAGCTGCCGGCGCTCCTGTGTTTGCGCTGCATGCATTGTACCTGGTGATGGCGTCGGCGTTTGGCGCGGCGCAGTGGGTGGAGGTGGTCATGGACTCTGCGCTGGATGCCGTCCTCAGGGGGGGCGCAGCGGCAGCGGCAGCCGCAGTGGTGACAGCACTTGTGGAGGTGCAAGGCCCTGAGTTCTGCCCCAGCAGCAGAACCCATCCCCTTGCTGAGTGCGCCCCGCACCCCCAAGGGGCCCTTCATCTCAGTATCTGTGTTTGATGTTCGTGCCTACCTGTGTTGGTACCTTTTGTTTCGGCACCTTGCTACCTGTGTTTGATGTTCTCTACCTCTCGCGCCGTTGCGAGTGTCCTGCTGAGTTAGCAACCTCCTGATGTGCCATGTGATGGATGCACACCTGAAACTATTTCTTACCTTGGTACCTGTCCAAGATTCCTCCTCGTACCCTCTGAATTGGTGCAAGCCCCAAGCACAGCAGCACCCTGCCCATGCCCACATGCATGCACCCACTCGTGAACAACGTATTCCCGCTGTTGCTACAAGCCCTGGGCTTTGCAAGCCGCAAACAGCAGGCCCGCATAAACAGCAGCGCCCCAGGAGGGCCTGGAGGGATGTCATGTCGCAGAAGCGGCAGGCTACAGCAGGACCGCGCGCGCGCGCGCGGTGGACTGCGGCAGGGCTCAAGGCTCCTCTGAGTGGTTGTGGTGCTGCAGGGCGATCCTGGCGGCAGTGAGCGGCGATGACTGGACGTTTGACGAGAAGCCCGCCGCAGAGGACAGCGAGCTGATGCGGCAGCGCGTGTGGTGTGCGCGCAACGTCATCTCCCTCGCCAGCGACGTGCCCAAGCACAAGTACCTTGCGGTGCTGCTCAGCAACCTGCAGGCGCCCGTCCTCATGCTGCGCAACGTCGCAGCCGCCGCCCTCCACCAGCTCTCCTCCACCAACCTTGGTGCGCCCGCGGCCCGGCGTCATATAATTTCATGTCATGCTTGGTAATTCTGACGGACCTTGCAAGCGGAAACGGTAGTGAATGGGCACAACCCCGCATAACCCGAAACTGGTTCATTTTTTCACGCGCACATTCATTCTGTGCGTGAGAGTCGCACGACCGCAGTTTCGGTGTGCGCAAGCGCAGCATGTTTCGTGTTTTATATTTCATGTCTCTGTACTGGTGGCCTCTGCGGAGCTGCGTGCGAGTTGTGATAAGCTCTTCCGGGCAGCTCACTCAGTGGCGGCCAGAAAGAGCCTGCCACAGCCTGCCTCCCTTCCTTCATTGCAGCAGCAGGACGCAACCGGTTGCGGGTGTGGCGTGACCCTCGCACCTTGTGCCGTGTCTCTGGCACTATAGAACCTCCACGCCACCCAGACAGAGTGGTGTGGCAGCTGTATGGATATGTTGTGTTGGGCTGTATGGGGATGAGGTGGAGGGTGCGTGTGCAGATCTGTTGGTGTGCGAGCGGGCACAGGAGCCTGTGCTGGCAGCCATCAACACCGAGACGGACCTGCAAGTGCGCACGCTGCTCAAAGACGTTGTGCAGCTGCTCACCACGCATGCCGCACGCACGCCGCGCGAAGCAGAGCGCTGGGTGGATCTCCTGTCCACGGTTGTCAACGGCACGCCCAAGTGGGTGCAGCCCAAGGCAGGGCTTCAGCAGCGCGGCCAGGGCATGCATGCGCGCGCTGCTGCGCTGAAGCAGGGTGGCGGTGCGCTGATGCTGATGATGCGCTCGTACAGCCTGGATGCGCGACCGAGGCGCAGCGTGGTAGGCGCGCCCGCTGACACAGAGCCCGCTGAGGGGGGCCAGGGGGGCGGTGGGGACTGGGGGGGGGCGGAGGGGGACACGCAGGAGGCGGATGAAGGGTCTGTGGACGGCGGCGTTCTGTCTGGCGTCGTCGAAGAGCTGGTGCGTGTGGGCTCGCTTTTCTCGTTTGATACTGTTTCTTTGAAATCTACCGATTTAATTAGGACTTCCTGTTGCCAGTCCGTAAACTGCCGCTGTGGGATCGAGCCAGTCATGTGCATGTGCAGTTTGTTGCTGAGGGTGCGTACAGGGTTGCTTTGAAGGAATTGGGTAAAAGGAAGAATTCCGGCGAAATACTCTTGTATTGGGGTTGTACTTAGAACAGTTCAGTGTTATATGATAATTTTCTGGGGCCTTTCGTCCTCTGCTCAAAACGACTACATATTTCGGCCCAGGCCGACAAATCGGCACTAAAGCAACCTTGGCAGTGATGGCGTAGATGAGGGGTGCAGGAGGGCGAGGGCGGCAAGCAGGGGCTGGCCACGCGGACGTTTGCGCTGCACTGCATCGTGCTGCTGCTGGACACCGTCACCAGAGACTCCCCCCCTCACGATGCTGCGGCGCTGCTCCAGGCGCAGGCGCAGGCGGTCGTGCAGTGCGCGTTTGAAGCGATCGAAGACTCGACTGCCGAGACCCTCAAGCCACCCTCTCTTCTGGTGCTCTGCCGCCTGCTGCAGTGCGCGCGGGGGGTGTCGGCTGCGGTCGCGCGCCTGGAGAGCAAGCCCGGTCATCTGCTGCACTGCGCGTCAACGGCGAGCCTGCCGTCCTGTGGCCCCCTCAGGCACACAAACCTCCGCAGCGCATTTGAAGGCGTTGCAGAGCGCACGCCGCAGCTGCCTGGCAGGGGGGCAGAGGAGGGGGAGGATGCGGTGGCCATGGATGTGTACGCGGCGCCATATGTGACTGCCCTGAAGACCTGCTTGAAGCCTGACGCCCCTGTAGCCATCGCCACAGCGGCAGTGCGGCTGGCCGAGGCGGTGCTCACCAGCGGCATGCTGCATGAGGACGGGCCCTCCGTGCAGGTGCCCCCCGGCCCCCCCTTCGAACATGACAACTTTTCCTGCCATCGAATGCGTAATGACTGTTGTGCCATTCCAGTGAAGTGGCGGATATTTGTGTTAGTTACACTGGCTGCTTGGGTGGTTGCCTATTCACTACCTTTCCGGTCTGTCACGTGGCCTTGGACTTGCTGTACTCAGTCTGCCACACTGCGCACATACTGTGCCATGCAGATGGTGGTGCATCGGCTGGTGGCGTTCGTGGTGGACTTTGAGGCGTGCAAGGGTGCCAGCGAGGCACAGCATGCCGAGTGGGTCAGCACATGCATGAGGGTCGCGGTTCTCAATGCGATGGCAAGCGTGCTGTTGTCCTCGATGCGCTGCTCCCCGGCCCCCCCCAACCCCCCTAGCATCCCCTCCCCAACCACAGGCACCATCCACACCAGCTCTGCAGCGCTGATGTCTCCTCCAGACCTCTCCGCTGCAGCCCTGACCCCTCAGAAGGTGGCTGCAGGGCCTTCATACGATGGGTTCGACACCCCTGCACGGTCGCCGCCTGAAGCCACAGTGGGCCGCACGAACTCAGGTGTGCGCGTGTCTGGCGCAGCCACGGCGGAGGCCGGCATGCTTCGCCTCTCTGATGTGGCGCTCTCGGCAATGCATGAGTCCGGGACGGCGGCACTGGTGCTGCAGTGGCTTAGGCGTCTCTGCTCAGATGCGACGGTTCTACTGCTGGAGCGCCCGGCCATGCATCAGGTGCGCAGCGTGCCACCGCCTGCCGCCCTCTCCACCTGCAACAGCGTTCCGTTTGTGTTCAAACAGAGTCCGATTCTTTATTCTGTACAATGCGAGCCTGCGTGCTTATCTGTGCCCATGCCAACAAGAAGGTTCCATCAGGCGATGTCAGGTCCCGAACCACCAACAACGCTGTGCCTGAGTCTGTGTGGCCTCTGTGCGGGCCCTGCAGGTGCCGTTGCACACAGAAAGCTTTAGAGATCAGAGCAGGAGGCGCTGTGAGTTACCATGTGGCAACTGTGCAAGCTTGCTGCTGCTGCGTGGCGCCGCTGAGTCACGCTGTGTGCTGTGCAGCAGCTCCAGTCACCCCTGCTGCCCTCAGTGTCCTCTTTCACAGTGTCCAAGGTGGTCGCCCCTCTAGCCACAGCACTTCCAGGCACGCTGCATGCCGCCTGCGGCCTTCTGCCCCACCTGCCCTCCATGCTCGTGCCCCCCACTACCCCCCCCGTGCTCTTCCACCTTGCTGCAGTGCATGCGCACCGCTTCATCACCTCCCACCACCCCCTCAAGGCCGCCACCGCCACCAGCGGGGGTGCATCAGAAAGCGAGGCCTGGGAGGCCGGGGCTCTGACCCACTGCCTCGGCGCGCTGCGCTGCGTGCTGCGCCCGCCCGCTCTTGCGGTGTGCTCCGACGCCTCTGTTCGGAGCATACTGGCAACTTTCTCCACTCTGTACTCCTCATGCATCGGCCCCATGTGTAGCAGAGCGGTGGGCGCCACGCATGGCGCTGGCAGAGATGAGTCGAATGAGGTTACAGCGGCACGCATGGCCGCCATGCATGTGTCTGTGCAGCGGCTGACTATTGTCGCGCAGGCTGTCAGGGGTGCAAGTGCATGCATGGCTGCGCGGCCTGGCGTGCTGTGTGGCGTGAACGCAGCGGGCAGTGGGGACCAAGGTGCAGCTGAGAATGGCGCCACCGCACCGCCCCCCAGATCTAACGATGCAGCGCCTCCTGATGACTTAGAAAGCAGAACTTCGGAATCTTCTGGAAGTGGGAGCAGTGACACAGCACATGCGTTGGTCCGCTGCGTTGCGGATGGCGCACAGCTCTGCATGCATGCAGCCTCGTGTGATGATCTGCGCCATGCATGTGGAGCAGACGCCTTGAGCAGTATTGCTGCTGAGCTGGCATGTGCTGCGATGCATTGCATGCATGCATCTGTTGTAGCAAATTCATTCAGCGAGAGCTCAGAGCGCAGCTCGCGGCTGCTGCCGGCGCTCATGCTGAGTTTCTGCGAGAAAGGCTTGCTATGCATGGACACTGCGTCAACGCATGCAGATGCATGCATGGATTGTATACGTGCTAGTGTGCGGAGGATGCGGGAGAGCGGCACACTGCGTGGGGGCACATGCGCCGCCGAAGCTGCCAATGCATGCAGCACTGATTCGGCACACAGTGAGTCTGTATGCGCATGCATCACGAGGCTCGCAAATGCATGCGGCAGTAGTGCAAGTATGCAGGCGCCGGTAGGCGGCCAGAAGCTTCTGTTCTGCAGCGCGCTGGCACTGATAGATGCATGGCCGGGACATCGGGGGGCGCAAGAACAGCGATGTGAGTCAGCAAAGAACGCATGCAAGGCATGCATAGAAGCCTTCTCAGGTACGTTGAGCTTTAAAAGTGTAGAAGAGTAGCTAGGCGAGCGCCGCTGCATCGCTGTGGTGCATGAGCCAGTGAGCAGGTGGGCGGGTGAGTGCGCGACATGGCGTGGTGGTGTGCGGCGGCGGGCCCGCAGCAGCCCGCGTGCGCCCGACTGTTCAGGCGCCACCCAACTGTTACACAATTTTGATACAACTGATATGGATATGGATATGTCATGCAGGGCTGGTGGCCGCCGTGCGCAGCGCCAGCGAGGCGCCGCCGCATACCCAGCAGAGCAGCAGCAGCCTCGCGGCCGCAGTCGCTGCGCTGCGGGAGCACGTGAAGGCCTGCGGGGGGGGCCTCAGCGACTCTGCCTCAGCTGAGCAGCCGCTGTCAGTAGCAGGCGTGCTGCTGCCTCTGCTGCCTATGCTCGCTTCGCTCGGGCAAGTGGCTCCTGACGTGCAGCTGCTGCCTCTCTCCGGCCTCAAGGTGCGCCGCGCCGCCCGCTGTGCTGCTGTCTTCGTTTGCCATCAGTGGCATGCATGTGCCTGCCTCGCTGTGGCGTTTTTCAGCGGCTGCACATCTGCATGGCTGCAGTGCCGCCTGCGGCCCACACTTGGCCTGCGCCTGTGCATGATATGATGTGGCGGAGGGACCAGCGCGGTTGCTCTATGGTCATGCACCGTGTCTTGCCCTTGCTGCGACTCGTCAAGTTTCTTGGCTGCCGTGCGTGTGCGCTGCTGGCACCTCTCCGCAGCCGTTGCAAGTGCTTGCTGGCATGCTGCTGCAGGACCTCTGGGGGCTTCTGATCACGCTTGTAGCCACAACGTGCGGGGAGACGCAGCAGGCGCTGCATGGGGTGCTGCTGTCGCTGCTCATGGACGCGATGGCGCCAGCGGGCGGCGGCGCGGAGCGGCAGGTGGCGCAGGCCGCGTACGCCGTGTTCAAGGCTGGCCTGCAGAGCGCCAAGATGGCCCACATGCTCCCGCCTGCGCTGCAGCTGCTGACCACTGCCGAGAAGGCAAGGCTGAGGGCGGGCATAAAAGCAGCTGAGGGCGCCGGTGGGGCTGCGGGCGGCCGCTCTGCCACCACGCCAGTGAAACCTACCATCAACTTTGCAGCGTTCAAGGTGAAATGATGCAGTTGAGTAGCAACTTTGCAGCAGAGCAGCCCGCCCGCCCCATGACTGAGCAGCGTGTAACTGGTCAATGTTTGCTCAGTGTTCTCGATGCACCTAGCTGTGCCGTGTGCTTGCTTACGGTCGCACCCGTATGAAAATTACACCGACAGTGGTGCAGCACTCAGTACAAAGTGCAAAGGCGTAGAGCATCTGGCTCGTGTGTGTGTGCCTACAGCTGACTCGCAGGCATGGGGGCGCAGCCATCACTCCGAAACATCAGCATCCGTTTCAATACTCGTTACACGTGCCCATACAGAAAACGCTTCCTGGGCTGTCAAGAGAAAGCAACGAGATCGACTCATGCCGTGCTTGCGCATGCACATGTGTATACAATTCGGCGCACACGCAGCCTCTACAGGAGCAACAGCTGACATGCAGTAGCTGCTGCCGCAGGCAAGCCATTCATGATGCCCACATCAGGGGGCCCACTTCCAGCCTCGGGCCCTCCATCTAGCGAGGCACCAGACATCAGGCGGTCGCAGGCCATCATTTACTTGCACTCTTGTCACGCCAATCTGCGCTGCTGCCCCTCTGCAGGTGGCGCACATGTGGCTGCACTCAGCTTCCATGCACTACTCGCACTCTCCCCCGTGCGCAAACCCTTTCCACCCATCCGAGTCAAAATGGGCATCAAAGTGGCCTGCGACATTTCTACTGAATGTACAGGCCAGTCACCGAAAAACCTTGAAAAAATGCACCCACACCGCCTCAGGCTGCAACTCGTTTCCGTTGCCAACCTGTGGAGCCACCCCCCCCCCCCCGCGCGAGGGCCCTGACGCCCCCCTAATCTGAAGAAAGAAAGAATTCTGAACACCGGTGCGGCTACTTCTGTGCGCCTGCGCCGTTCTGGCGGCAGAGGGCCTGGAAGTGCCGCATGGAGAAGCGCTTGCGGGGCTCGCGGTGCAGCAGCGCCAGAATTGGATCCTTAAGCGCGCCGAGCTGCTGCCTGAGCGCCTCTGCCTCTGTCCCCTCTCCCTCCCACGGCAGCAGCGCGTCCCCCTTGAGTTGCGCCACCACCTGCATAGCAACGACACCCTTTAGAAAGCATGCAGCGGTGCAGCGCCACGCACCGCCTGGGGGGGTGCGGCGCCCTCTGCGGCAGCTTGAGACGCACAGCACAGCACTGCGGTGATCGTGACAGCGACATGCATGAATCCTTATGGACCCTTCTGTGGAGGCCACAAGTGCACAACTCTCTCTTCTTTTCTATTTCTCAACCACAGTGGATGCAGCCACAGTTCCCGCAAGCACAGGCCACTCCCAGCACTCAAGTGGAGGGGGGGCGCACTGTGGCTGTGGCCAGAGCCTCGACATCGAGCGCAGACTTCCCGGTGAGCAGCTCGATGGCCACAACGCCCATCGACCACGAGTCCATCGGAGTGGTGGCCTCCAGCGCGACGCGCTCGCCGGCACGCTCGTCCGCAAACTGCACCACCTCGGGGGCTGCGTAGGCGAGGGCAAAGGCGTGCGGCCGCGTGCCGCCGATGCGCTCTGCTGCGCTGAAGCCGGCGACGATGAACTTCATGGACTGAGACAGGAAGACGACGCTGGAGGGCTTGAAGTTGCGGTGCACGAAGCCTGCCTCATGCATGTTGGCCAGACACTCCGACACGCTGGCCAGCACCTGCAGAGGCCCCCGGTCACCACAGCCGCACTTGATGGGGAAAAACACAACTGATTGATGCAAACCGAGCACGCCTAGGCACTTCAACAGCACAGTTCTTATGGCACGCCAACATGTACGTGCGCTCGATTTCATACCCCCCCTCAGTACCTGGGTGGGGGTCGCGCAGTCCGGAGCAGTCCATGGGATGCAAGTGCTCAGCACTGCTTACTACACTTAGAGGTGATTAAGAGGCACATGGGCTGGCCTGACGCTGGCTGTGCGGAGGCAGGTAGGCGACAGCGCGCTCACCCGTGTGGCAGCTGCAGGGCTGCGCTCCACATGGGCCCACCACTCCAGCAGGCCCTCGCCCATCTCCATCATCACACAGGGCGGCAGCGGCATGCCCTTCGGGTCCATGAGGCCCCCGTGCAGCCCCACTGAGAGCTCTACACGTGGCAGGAACTTGGCGCCTGCGCCAGCGCGCCACACGTGGCCGGCGCCCTGCACGGCACGCTTCAGAGCGCCGGCCCTCTCCGCCGCTGCGATGGGCAGCTGCGAGCGCAGCTCAGGGTAGTGTGCGGCGTACAGCACGCTCTCGTTCTCAAAGGTGGTGGGGCTGAGGAAGAACTTGATGGCCCACTCGCGGTTGTCCGCCGGCGTCGTCGCAAACTGCACGATCGAGTTGCCTGCAGCAGCTGCCCACACCTCACTTTCTGTAACAAGCTGCAGCTTGCTTTTCACACAAATTTGCTCACAAATAAGTGTTTGGAATTGGGTTACGAATTCCGCGGTTTCTGCGGAGTAGTTCAGCATGCCAAAACGCTAGAGACGTTCTGGGCATCAATTGGTTTCAATTGGCAGAGCATGTAATTCTCCGCACACTGCTCATCACATCTGTGCTTTTCTCACAACTCATGACAGTTGTGCATCAGAAGGGAAGGTGACAGCATCTCGTGGCTGTCTGCAGCTTCCCGAGAGAGCAACCCCCATAACCCCCATAACAGAAGCACAGCGCAGCAGGCATCCACCCCCAGCGGGCAAGGAAAACTGGCGGCTCACCTCCCAGCCTGCGGCTCGCACTGCCACTCTTAATCTTGAACCGCTGCAAGAACAGCTGCTCCTTGCCCTTGAACCGGTTCAGCTGCTTCACCAGCTGCCTCGAGAGCTTGGCGGTGGCCTTGTTCTCCGCGGCCACCACCAGCAGCCCCCCAGGAGTGGTGCTCAACGCCTCCGCCACCCCTCCTGACCGCTTCTGAGTGGTGCTGCCCCTCGACTCCGCCCTGGAAGGAGTCTTTGGCGCGTTGCCGCCCGAGGAGCCCGCCTGCGTCACCGACTCCTGAGACCCCCCCCGCGCGCCCTCCCCATCCTTCGCAGTCAAAAACTCTCCGTCAGTGTTTGCTGCTGGGCTGCTGCCTGCACCTTCGGCCTCCTCAGGCCCAAACGCAGCTGCTGCGGGTGGCATGCGCTCTCCTGAAGTCTCCACGGGCACGAAAGTCGCTGCAATGGTTTGTTGAATTGATGCAGCCTGCCCCAGGCCGCGCGCCTGCCAGCGGCCGCCCTCCTGCTCCTCCTCGTCCGCTCTCACAAAGCTGTTCTCCTGGGTGTGTGCGGTTTCAAACGTGTTCATTGCACGGGGAGAGGGGCTGGCGAGGCCGCTGGCAGCCGTGCGGAACGACGAGTTGGAGCCCGCATTGCCCCCCCCGCGCGCACCAGCAATCAGATTCGAGAACGACGGGAACGCGTCCAGCCCACTGCTGCGCTTGGAGGAGTCCGGAAACTCTGGCTCGCCTGGCGGGGGATCTGGCGGCTGGTATGTGTTGTTGCTGCGCACCCCATCTCCGGCCGCGTTGCCTCCAGCTTGGCCCCCGCCATGCAAATGAGTGGCAGCTGAAGAGCTCTGAGTGAAGGTCCGTGCATCCTGGGCCCCAGGGAGGAGCGGGTGGCTGCCTGCCACGGTGCCGCTCTGCTGTGCCGCTGCGACTGCGGAGCTGTGCTGCTCTGCCGACTCAGTCCTGCATGCATGCATGCACTTTCTGCTGCGCGGACTGCAACACACACACACACACACACACACACACACACACACACACACACACACACACACACACACACACACACACA